>CM040482.1:1358045-1381837 GCA_022758105.1 Pangasianodon gigas | reverse complement strand
TCAGTACTATACTAACCTCGCTACTATTCTAATCTACTCTACTATACTAACCTCACTACTGTACTACCCTCACTACTATTCTAATCTCTACTATACTAACCTCAGTACTATACTAATCTCGCTACTACTCTAATCTCTACTATACTAACCTCGCTACTATACTAACCTCACTACTACTCTAATCTCTACTATACTAACCTCACTACTACTCTAATCTCTACTATACTAACCTCGCTACTATTCTAATCTCAGTACTATACTAATCTCGCTACTATATTAACCTCACTACTATACTAATCTCGCTACTATACTAACCTCGCTCCTATACCAACCTCACTACTATACTAATCTACTCTACTATACTAATCTCGCTACTATACTAACCTCACTACTATACTAACCTCGCTACTATACCAACCTCACTACTATTCTAATCTCTCTACTATATTAACCTCGCTCCTATACCAACCTTGCTACTATATTAATCTACTCTACTATTCTCGCTACCTATAGTATTCTCACTACTATACCAACCTTGCTACTATACTAACCTCACCTCCTATACTAATATCTCTACTATACTAACCTCGCTAACTATACCAACCTCACTACTATAGTATTCTCGCTACTATACTAATCTCACTACAATACTATACTAACTTCAATACTATAGTATTCCCATTACTGTACCAATCTCGCTACTTATACTATTCTCGCCACTATACCAACCTCGCTGCTTTAGGGACAGAGACAGAATGACACGGAGAGAGAAAAGAAAGAGACTGACAGAAAGATGGACAGAGAGAGGGAGAGAGACAGAAAGACAGTGAGAGACAGACAGACAGAAACAGCAGCTCAGTATTTGGTGAAAATTACACAAAAAGGCTAAATTTAAATAAAAAATGTTGAGTTTGCTGTAGAACTGAATAAATGGCACAGTGACAGATCTCTACTGCCCCCTAATGGCAGATTATTTACAACAAGCAGCATGATGTTTTCCCTACATAATAATAATAATAATAATAATAATAATAATAATAATCTTTATGTAATCTCACAGACATCAGATCCTTTACATCTTCCACTTTCCTTATTTGGTTGTTACTTCCTGTTCTTTTTTTTAAACCCTCAAAGTTTAGCAAACCTGCTTTTTGAAAGGAGAGTAAAAGTAGAACATGGGACATTAAACATACAGATGTGGATTTTTCATTGTAGCTAAACACACACACACACACACACACACACACGCACCCGTGGCAGTAGAGGGTGTGATCTGGCCCGTCTGGCCCGTGTAGCTCAGTCCGAGCGCGGCGTATGCTCTCTCGATGGAGCTCGGGTCAATCTGACCCGCCGAGTTCAGATTGGGTCCTGAAGGAGGGGCGCAGGGGGCGGAGCCACTCACAGACCCGCCCACTGCCACACTGGCTCCACCTAACAGCGCTGCAGGAAGAGAATCACAGATTTAACGTGCTTTCATCCCATTAATGAAAAACGTGAGAGTGTGTGTGTGTGTGTGTGTGTGTGTGTACACACATTGCTGGTTCCTCTTGTCTCCTGCGTTTTTCAGAGGCAGACAGACGGGACAGTCGTGCCGTGTGCAGTTCTTCCAATGAGAGATGATCTGCCTCGACGACGCACAGTGAGCCACTGCAGAGAGAGACAGAGAGAGGGACAGAGAGAGAGAGAGAGAGAGAGAAAGAGCGAAAGTGAGAGAGAGAGAGAGAGAGAGAGAGAGAGACAGACAGAGGGACAGAGAGACACAGACAGAAACAGCGAAGGTGAGAGAGAGAGAGAGACAGAGAGAGAGAGAGGAACAGAGAGAGGGACAGACAGAAAGAGCAAAAGTGAGAGAGAGACAGAGAGAGGGACAGAGAGAGAAACAGATAGAGGGAGCGAAAGTGAGGGAGAGAGATAGAGAGAGAGAGACAGAAAGAGTGACAGAGCGAAGACAAAGAGACAAACAGACAGAGAGAAAACTTTTTAATACACATGATATCACCTAAAGATGAAAATGAGATTGTGTGTTTAGCAGAAACACCAGAGCAGTAGTGAGTGTGTGTGTGTGTGTGTGTGTGTGTGAGTTCTCACATACTTTGTGTATAAAGTTATCTGCATAAGTGTGTGTATAATGTGTATATACATGTACAATCATTGGTTTTTTTAAATATCATCACTGTTATTACTTTTTTGTTGAGTGACAGAGAGAACAAGAGACAGACAGAGACAGACAAAGGGGAACAGGTGGAGAAAGACAGAGAGACAGAGACAGATAGAGAGAGTGAGACAGAGAGTCTGACAAACAGAGCAAGACTGAGAGACAAAGAGAGACTGAGAAAGAAAGAGTAAGAGACAGAGAGAGAGCAAGACAGAGAACAAATAGACAAACAGGACAGCAGACATGAAGTATAACAGACAGACAGAAAAAAACACACAGACCAACCGACAGACAGGTCCAGAGACAGACAGACAGACAGACCCACAGACAGGTCTATAGACAGACAGACCCACAGACAGGTCTACAGACAGACAGACCCACAGACAGGTCTACAGACAGACAGACAGACCCACAGACAGGTCTAGAGACAAACAGACAGACAGGTCCAGAGACAGACAGACGCACAGACCGACCCACAGACAGACCTAGAGACAGACAGACAGACCTAGAGACAGACCTACAGACAGGTCCAGAGACAGACAGACGCACAGACAGGTCTAGAGACATACAGACAGACAGACAGGTCTAGAGACAGACAGACAGGTCTAGAAACAGACAGACAGACCCACAGACAGGTCTAGAGACAGACAGATGCACAGACAGGTCTAGAGACAGACAGACAGGTAGGTCTAGAGACAGACAGACAGGTCTAGAGACAGACAGACAGGTCTAGAGACAGACAGACAGACAGACAGACAGGTCTAGAGACAGACAGACAGACAGGTCTAGAGACAGGTGGGCAGACAAACAGATTGACAGACAGATCCACAGACAGACGGGACGAGAGACAGACAAGTGGATGGACAGGTCTACAGACAAGAAGACAGAATGACTCAGACAGGCAGGGTGACAGACGGATCTACAGACAGACAGGTCAGTAGACAGCCAATGAGAAAGGCTGACAGAGAGAGAAACAGACTGGCCAATAGTGGGTCATGTCACTGAGGACAGAGAGTGAGACAGGTAGAGAGACAGACCCTGGCAGGTTTTCCCGGCCTGACAGTGGGTCATGTGATTGAGGACGTTCTTCATGGTCCTGCAGTGAGGCAGGCTGCAGTGAGACAGCTCTCCGTTACTCTGCTCCCGACGCTGACACTTATGAGCGTGAAGCAGGAGGACGAGCTGCTGCTGGATCAACTTCCTCTTCTCAGGGTCAGCCACAGGGGGCGCCACCGCCTGCACACACACACACACACACACACACACACAGTAAATATCTTTTTACTCATTATCGCGCACTACGTTACAATATCCCTACCTAGCTAATGAACACAACTAATCGGTGTACTCAGTAGCATAACTAACTAACTTAGACTAACTATCAAGTGGCTAGCAAGCTAGCTGCATAAGCTAGTTACAGTGGATATAAAAAGTCTACGCACGACGGTTAAAACTGCAGGGTAATGTGAAATAGCAACCAACAACACTCAAGTGAAAAACAAACAAACATTTAGAAACAAAAAGAAAAATGTACAATAACAAGGTTGCATAAGTGGGCACACGCTTTTATAATGGGTCATGTGACTGTGCTCAGAATCAACCAATTACAATCAGACTCATGTTCAAAAGCAATCATCGTACAGCTGTCGTCAATAAAGTGACTCTGATTAACCCCAAATAAAGACCAGCTGTGTCCGCATGATATTCTTCACGTCTTCTTGGTTTAATCCGACTGCTGAAGCCAAAGAGCTTACAAAGCATGCAGCAGATCTCACTGTGGAAAGATATCGATCAGGAGAGGGGAATAAAAGAACTTCCAAGACTTTAGATGTGCCATGGAACACGGTGAAGTCCATCATCAACAAGCGGAGAAGACGGAGAACCACAGTGACCTCACCAAGAACAGGACGTCCCTCCAAAATATGCAAAAGAACAAGATTAAAACATACCAGGGAGGCTGCCAAGAGACCTACAGCAACATTAAAGCAGCTGCAGGAACATCTGGCAAGTACTGGTCACTTCCTGCATGTGACAACAATCTCTCGTATTCTTCACATGTCTGGGTTATGGGGTAGGGTGGATAGATGGAAGCCCTTTCTCAGGAAAAAAATAAATAAATAAAAATCCAAGCCCGAATAAATTGCCCCAAACCATGTGGCAAAATGTGTGATGATTTGATGAAACCAAGGTAGAACCTTTTAGGCATTATTCTAAAAGATGTTTAGCCCAACACAAGACAGCTTATCACCTGAAGAACACCATACCCCGGTGAAGCATGGTGGTGGCAGCATCATGCTATGGGGCTGCTCGTCTTCAGCTAGGACTGAGGCTCAAGTCAAGAAAGAGAGAATCACGGATAGCTCAAAAATGCCTATAAATATCTATTTTGGCACAAAAGGTGCAGGCCTCTGTTAGATGGCTGAAGATGAAGAAAAATTTCACCTTCCAGCACGATAACGACCCAAAGCACAAATCTAAGTCAACAGAAGAACGGCTTCAGAAGAAGATCAGAGGTTTGGAATGGTCCAGTCAGAGCTCAGCTCTAAATCCTTTCAAAAACCTGTGGAATGACCTGAAGAGGGCTGTGTACAGGAGATCAGCTCGCAATCTGATACATCTGGAGCATTTCTGCACGGAAGAGTGGAATAATGCTGCATCCGAGGCGAAGCTGCGACTTGCAATTCCCCACCTACAAGTGGGGAACTACACCGAAAATGCCCCTCAACTCGGGGTAGTCTCCTCAACTACCACTTCCTTCCCTTTTACGGAGTGACGTCAGATCAACATGGCCGCTCTCACTGTGAACAGCGTGAAGTTCCCCTTCTCTACTTTTACATGAGTTTATAGCAGGATTGGCTTTAGATCAGTTCATATACAGACACAGCACTCTGTGAAATTTATAACACTGACCAACTAATCACTGTTTTGAGAAGCTGATCATCACCATTAGAGTTATCACTAACGTTAGATTCTTGCTAAGCTACTCGCTATTGTTGCTGTGCTGCAGTTTCAGTCCGAAATGTTGCCTGAATGTTTGAAGTTCACTACAGTAGAACAGAACCAGCAGCCACTCAGGCCTGTAACTGTGAAAGTGCACTTAACGTAGCTTTTTATGAGCTTTATGTGCTCTGACACGCTTTTATGACAACTTGCACATTACCGCTTCCAAGGCACCAGGAACGCAGCCTAAAATTGCCAAATGAAGATGTGCTAAGTTGGTAGATTCTTACCCAAAAACACTGAGTGCTCAACTGAAGCATAAAAAAATTATTAGTTAAGGGGTGTGCACACTTATGCAACCAGGTGATTTTTCCCCCTAAAACATTTATATTTGTTTTTCACTTTCATTTTGTCAGTTGCTATATTGAACCATATTGAACTATAGTACTGGTTGCACGCTAAAGGAGGAAAACAATCTGACACAATTTATCTTGATTTAACTTTTTTAAATCACAAAAACCTGCGATTTTAACAGGGTGTGTTTTAATTTCCACTACACATACACAGTAATTACATCAGACCCAACACCTGGTCAACCTATTTCACATTTTAGTATATAATCACACCCCTAGTGACAGTAAACACTCCATTTCCCATGATGCAGCTCACCAGGCCGGGGACACTCTGACCAGGCTGGGCTTTCTGGTCCACGCTGAACTGAGAGAGGTTCTGAGACGCTTTATTCTGGAGGGACGGAGCAAGAGATGACTGAGCGCCGCTATGGGAGTAAGGAGGCATGAATGGGGCGGAGCCAGCACCGGCCATCATGTTCATCTGAGAGAGAGAGAGAGAGAGAGAGATCAGTTTAATCCTCAAAAATAACAATGGGACAAGTTGCATATCAATAGAAATATATTATTTAAAATGACAACAAAACATACTATATAGAACTACAAATTGAAAGAAAATTATTACCTACATTATTAGACAAATAGGATTAAATCACATTTTAATGCATTAACGCACAAAATCTTGGGATTTTGTGTTTTCGACATCGGAAGACATCGTAAACGCATCATACGCTCACCGCTCAAATGATTAAAGTCATGATGACACTGTTGCTAGGTAACTGGAAAATAAATGCAGATTATAAGTTAGTTAATGAGTGAAACTAACAACTGAACTACTTAGGTAACGTAGCCGAAGCGGAAACGAGGCAAATTCACTGGGGATAAACGTTTCCCTGAGAAATGCTGAGAAATTACTAAAGAAAGATTAAAATTTCACTGTAATCATCATCACTTTTTTCAGTTTTGAGGCTCGTAGTTTATTAAAAACATTCTGACTTCCAGTCGAGAGACCGAACTTGGACAGAATATAAAATTAGAAGAAATGAATAAAAATTCTTTTTAATAAAAACATAAAATTGGAAAAAACTATTAACATATAAAATACCTACTACCACAATATTAGTGTTTTTGATTGGGTTTTTATATTTATTAATTCTGATCCTTTGCTAAAATATGAATATGATAATGAGCAAAAACACAAAGGTTAAAAAAAAATCAACTTAAAATCAGAATATGCCATGCTCAGTTTAAAAAGAGGGAAATAATAATGACGTGAAATGATTTCAGATACAGTAATGTTTATTAGCAAATCTTAAAGATATATTCATCCCATTATGTTTTTAAGACTGACAGGAGAAGATAGATAAACAAAAAAATGCTTGGACCCCGATATTTACTTGCAGCTATATTGTTGTTATTGTTATTATTAATTATTAGTATTAAGAAATAAACCAAGAAAGTGCTTGGACCCTTTCCAGCTATATTTATCCTCAATGTAATTATTATTAAGAGATAAATCTAAAAAGTGCTTGGACCCCGATGATATTTATTATTAGCAGTAGTATTAATGCACTTTACCTTATTAACGGCTCCAGGTTGCTGAGCTCTGAGCTGCTGCTGCTGCTGCTGCTGCTGCTGCAGAGGGTCTGCCATGTTCATGCCAGCGTTAGCGTTGACGTAACCCATCCTGGGTACCCCGTTCATGGCTTGCCCTCCCATAATGCCCTGCGTCTGCCCGTTTCCTTTCTGCACCGCCATCACTGGCCTGCTAAAGCCGGCCGGCGCCATCATACCTGCCTGCTGCTGCTGCTGCTGCGAGGCGGAGCAGAGGAGCTCGGACAGCTGCTTGTGTTTGGCGGCCGTGTCCTGAATCGGGCCGAGGGAGGAAGGCTGGCACACCTCGACCCCTCCGTTGGGCAACGCCAAGTCAGGTGAACTGATGAGCTCATCAGGGAGGTCATGCTCCAGATCGAAGAGAGAACTGAAGTCTGAGGAAGAGAATTAAGGAATAAACTTTAAATATTGTGCAGGATATTTAATCTGTATGTGTGTGTGTGTGTGTGTGTGTATATATATATATAAGGACAGTACAAAACTTCATATTCAAACTATTAATTAGAATTATTTATAAATTACCTTCTTGGCCTGCAATACACATGGGATAATAAACATTAAGGTCATATACCACATATTCAACATGCACAATAATCGTGTGCTGGGCGATATAACAATAACAATAACAATGTCTTGATATTCTGATCAAATTTCACCACAATATACACTTCTGAGATATCACCGGTATCATGACATAAAACATCATTTTGTAGATGTTAAATTGAAAGATATTTAAACAGATGTGGAACGCAGCACTACTGGCCCCTTTTAACAAATGTAAATATCATGAGATATCCTGTAATGTGAAAAATATGTTATGATTTTTGTGGCATTGTCCTCCATTACTACAGGCATCAAGTTGGCATCTTTTCCAATTTGGCCAAAAATAAGGGACCTTAAGACAGCCGTCCTTACGGTAAAGACTACTTAGGCCATGTCCTCTTAGCTGGAATAACGTCACCCCTCGTCCACACCACTGAATAAATGGACGTGCTAATAAAAAACACATGGTCCAGGGTAACAATAGATAGAAATGAGCTGAAATGGACACCTTTATTCCTAACAACACAAAAGTTCCTGAGAAACTGGGCAACATTATGACAAAAATGATCGTTGAGTCATTCTCGTTGGAGACACCTACACATTTTAAGTGCAAATTGTGTGTAAGACGTGCATTATGATGAGAATTTCTGTCTGAATTCAAGTTTTGCGCAAGTAAAGGGCTTTGGTTTTGCGGTAATTTGCTGCAAACCATCGTACAAATGATTAAAACCCAAACACGGAATTCTTCAGCCACCTGCAGATAACGCTGCAAGTTACGCTTTTGTAAAACTCCGTAAATTTTGATTTTAAAGTGGAACTACGTTATCATCCAGATTATGTGCAGTGTTTCAATATATTATCGCCTTTAAAATTTGGGAGGCTGGGCTTAAATGGGTGGAGTGACCTGGACAACTTAAAAAAAATGCGATAGCAGTTAGGTAGCTTATTTACAAAACAACAAAAAAAAACAACAACAACCATTTCAATTGAGCAAAAATGAAGGAAATACAAATAATGCCGCACCACCAGGGGAATGAAATTCGACGTAACATAAAATAAAGATGTATGTACAAATCGCGACTGGTCGATAGCTGAGATTTAGCTAATTTAGCTAGCCTGAAGAGAATTAAAGTAAACTTTACTATACCATTTGCATCGCTCGCAGAACCAGAGAGCGCCGGCGAGGACAATTTAGGCCTTTTGGCTGAAGACGGCCCCGAGTCCAAAACATTATCGGCCATATTTCTCCACCGATTCTGTATTAAAGCATATATATCCGCACAGGATAGGAAAATTCCCCTGTCTGAGTGCGTAAATATTCTAGGAATTTCTTAACTCTGGAGGATTTTCTTAAATCTGAAAGTTCCACTATTATAATTCCAATTTCCTTCAGGATTATTTCACTGATTTAGATAAATTATAGAGAAACTGGTGTGACTTTGTTCCTCCTTGGATTATCATAGTGTTTTGGATGCTGGAGCTTTGTTGGGACGCCAATCAACCTGGGGATTGATGGGAAACTCAATGCAGTCAGAAGCCAAACAGAATTCGGTGTCTGCGTCATGAACTTCGCCTCATGCAGTGGTCCTGAAAACGTCCACAATCCTGAAATTCTCCATGGCAGTCAGTGCCATCTGTCTCCAGCTCATCCGTTCAATTATTCGTTCAATTCCAGAAGTCGTCCGGGACGTCCTCAAATCTCGCCTCATCGATACAGCAACTTTGTGATACGTACAAAAATGGACACAAGTTACATTTCACGCAACACCTTTCAGTCCAGATAAAGTCATCTGTGCTTCTGCAGGACTAATAGAACAAACCAACTGGCACGCAATACCACTGAAGTGCTGAAGAACCATCCGGATGCACCACCAACTCCATGAACACTCGTGTTCCTGAATGCACTTTAGTGTTTTTGTGACGGGACGGAGCAAATCGTGCAGGGCTGCATCTCTCACACACGTCTGCATGGATCTACAGTGAAATCAGCTCAGAAGAAACGTCCTCCTGCATGCACGACAACCTCCAATGTTCATGCATGCAAAGAAATGGTTTGCAGTTCAGGACCTGATGGCTCAGTATGAGGAGGAAAACAAAAACTCTTAGTCCAATTAGTCATTTAGTTTGATAAGGAATCTGATTTTTTTTTTTTTTTTTTTTTTTTTGCAATAGTGTTATTGGTGGACAGTGGAGAACTGTGGCAGTGCTGGATGGATCTGCTCACTTTGTGGTTCAAACCAACTCTAATCAAGCTTGCAAGTAGAAGAAATGGGGAAGAAATGGGCGAGCAGTCAGGTGAAGGAGAAAACCACATCGACTGGGATGAAGCAGAGGGAATGCAGCTGCATTAATGCTGAAGCTTTTAGATCAGATGGGAGATGCACTCGGAGACATTTCGGGGTTCTGCTGAATGCGCCCCAGGCTTTTCTGGTGCCGTGACCCCCTGCGCCTTCATTTCTCCCTTCTTTCTCTCTTTCTCTCACTTCTTCTCGCTTCTTTTCTTCACTTTGTTGTGGACGTCCTTCACTTTTACGCCGTCCTCCGTCTTTTCATTTCGCAAGCAGTCCATCCATTCCGTCCTCGCCGACGAAAAAAAAGTGTAAAAGAAAACAATACACTAATTTCTTTCTTCTTTCCTCTTTCTCTCCGTCTCTTGTCCCTTCGGCAGGGTTTTTTTTTTTCCTCCCGTTTTTTTTTTTTTTTTTTTTTTTTTTTTTTTTTTTTTTTTTTTTTTTTTTTTAAATCCCCTTCCGCCTCTTCTTCAGATTTTCACCGAGTGAATTTTTCTATTTTTTATCTCCACCTTTCGGTTTTTTTCCTCCTTCTTTTCCTCCTTTCCTCTCTCTCCTGCTCTTTGAGAAGACAGCGGGTCTCGGTGCGCGCCGTGGCCGGGCTTGGAGCGGCTCTCTTCGGTCTGCCTCTCGTGCCTCCTCCGCTCCTCTGGCCGCACAAAACAAAATGGCGGCTTGTTGTTTCTCCTCCTTTTGGCACTGAAGGGAAAGAGGGAGGGTTTGGAGGTACATTACAGGGGAAAAGGAGGGGGTAAAGAGAGGGATCCGGTGTCGGTGCTCGGCTTTTCCCGGATTATTTCGGATTTGAAAGCTCCCTGATTTATGTTTTTGGTTTTTCAATCAGTTTTATTTTTGTTTTTTTGTGTGTTTTTCTGAGCAGAAATCACAAACAAGACCATCTCTCTCAGAGGAACACTGAGTTCATCGACACATATCATGATACTTCCAATAAATCAACGATAATTCCTCGTTTTCTCTTCAAGTTTCACAATATTATAATCGTATTTTATAAAAATTCACAAGGAGACAGTGTTAGCTGAACTGCCCTGACACTGGACACATGTAAGGTTCACTTCACACTTCATTAAAATGGTCGATGTTGGTAGTTTAATGGCTTGAAATCCCTTTAAAAATCCTACTTTTCTGAAATTATCCCTTAAAATACAGCTTTTCCCCCTCTCTAAACCTCTTCTCCCTTTTCCTTCTACGTCACAGTGCAGGAAAAATAATATATTACGTAATAATATCGTTTCAGAAGCAAATCAGATACTTATGAATAAAACCATCCATTATGTTGCACCTGGATGTACAGTTTAACTTATAAACTGACTGAAAAACACGTCTCAGACCCCAGCTGGAGAACCTCAGCCTCGTTTGGTCTTTTTGATCAATTTTACTTCTGAAGAATGATGGATTTTTATTCAGTCAGGTGATTCGTACCTGCATTACTAGGCAATGACACGAGGGTGAAGTCGCGATATCGACAGACTGTGGGTTTTTGGAGGGTATTTAGTGTGTCAGTGGACAAATAAATGGTTAAAGTTGATGAAAATATTGAGACGTGCCAGTATATTTGCTATATCATGTTTTTCTCCCATGTAGAACGCATTTAGATCAGAAATCAGACGTGTCAACTTCAGAGTAAAAACACAGCAAAGCCTACTTTACCTCAGATATGCTGTGTTAATGAGCTGTTAAATAAAAGTGTGTTCAGCAGGAAACACACTAAAAAGTGTAAAATTTAATATAAAGCAGCAGGATTGGGAATGAGTGGACATTTAATCAGTGATAAATGTGTTCTTTATTGCCATCTTGCTTTCTGCCCCTGAGAAAATTTCACTATCTGTTTTCATGAACTCTGATCATTTCAGTCATATCTGTGATGTAGTAGCTTGATATCCACCAAGAAGAAGAAAATTAAATCACGTATATTTATAGAATTTGGGTTCCATCACTTTGTCTCTGTCCTGTCCTCACAGGAGACTCTGATAATCATAAGACATATAATAACAAGTACAGGTATAAAGTCTGGCTTTATATTCACAACTTCATAACTGCTGTGTCCTATAAATAAAAAAATTCACGTAGTCCCGTGACGCAGACCTGTGGATGTTCAGGCGTCCTGTGAGAATTTATAGCTGTGTGTATGCGAGTTTTATAACATATTTTATTACAGATGTCGCCTTTATTGAGGCGTTATCGCTCATGCTTCAATTTTAATTAAAGCATTAATATGGAAACCGGTAAACATGGCTTTTCTTAAAATTACAATTTTAATGTGGCTGGAAAAAAAACACTTCCAGAAAAGAACGCAACCAGACGAGGCCATTCACATTCATATTTTCACCCACACACACACACACACACACACACACACACACACACACACACACAGCCTCATGGTGCACACTGTCAGTGAGTGAGTTACAGCATGTCTCCAGAGCCCGGCTGTGTCCTAAACGCCACTTCCTCACTCTTGTAGCTTCCTGAGACAAGGGTACTTCACGAAGAGTACTAAACACATAAAGGTGAGTAGAGTAATGCAGAACCAGGAGCAGTCCTTCATCCCTCTGAATGTGCACAGGCCCTTTCCACATCACACACTGATTTTGGAGTGTGTGCAGACAGGATCAGGGGACCGCCTTGTTCTCGGATCACCACGTCATCTTCTATGCGCACGCCGAGACCACGGAAGTGCTGCGGACACGACTCGTCATCCTCACTGAAGTACAGACCTGTCGACAGAGACAGTGAAATAATAATAATAATAATAATAATAATAATAAGTCATTTGTTTGTTGGCTAATAAGCAAACAGCAGCAGTCTGTGGGATTTAAACTCATCAGCACAGACATGATCACTTTTCACTGATTACAGACTGCACCAACTAGATCGCTTTTGGTGCACACATCAAGAACACGTTAATATTAATCCACGCATTTTTATTAACTGCTCCAATCAAACGACATGAAATCTATCAAATAACACACAGGAAGTTCTGAAGGAGATGAACACAGGTCACTGATTTCAGTGTTTAGATTAAAACGTGTCGATGAGGAGCAATGTGAGTGTCTCTCACCGGGCTCGATGGTGATGGCCATGCCGGCCTGCAGGGGCTGAGAGCGAGACAACTCAGGAGTGTCGTGAACATCCATACCCAGGTAATGACCTACGTGATGGGGACAGTAACGCCGCGCAGCCTGCGCCGGAGAGAGAAAAGAAAGTGAGAAAAAAAGAGATGAGAAACAGAGATAAAGGACACAGCCATATAACATTGCAAAGAGCTGACAGGGAATAAAAAAATCGAGAGTTAACCCTGATACACAGCTTGTGTAATGAGATTGGATGCAACGTGATGCAACAAAGAACAGTTTGTAATGCAGGATTTAATATGTTCAGATTTCCAGGCATATTTACATATCTACCTATTTTATATTTATAACAGCTGTTATTAATCACACTGAGTAATATGTGGTAACACTGGTACCGGTGTGTTTGGTTGTGGAAAGCTAAGCAAGTGAAGCTTGAGTGAAAAAACACGGATTAAAAACGTGTGTAATCATTGATGTGATGATGTTTTCTGATGTTTAAGGAGAAATGTGTTTATTTAACATTTATGGAAGGAGTCTCCAGTGTCAGCGCTTTGTAACAGTCAGAGGTAAAGCTGTAACTTTAAGGTTTCTGACATCTTCAGGACAGAGGAGTTTACACTCTGCTGTTTCTCTGTAACATGACAAGCTGCCTAACTTGAAGAGAGAGAGTAAAGAGAGGCTGGTGCGGGAATGAGTGTTTATAGCTGCTACAACGTAAGTAAGAACAGGAACTAACTTCCGTCACAGAACATTCCACAAAAAGATGGATAAAATGTATGATGTGTCATTGTTTTAATAAATGAAAAATTGCAATTGTTGATAAATTGCTGTGGTATAAGAGGAACAAAACAGGTGGGGACGTGCTGCTATAGGGAAATGATCAACATTAACTGTGTGTTAGCTGCACGTTAGGAGTTAGCGAGAAGCTACGCAGTGTGAGTACCTTGAGAGCGTCGGCGTAGTCGGTGTCGTGTGGTAACACACCGAGCTGCAGCAGTTGTTTGGCCAGCAGTGTGAGCATGGACGAGTAAATATGATCCAGACTGACTCCAGGAACACACAGAGACAAACACGCTGACTGTACCTCCAATACAGCCTCATACACACACCGCTGAACCTCACTGAACCTGCACACACACACACACACACAAATTAGATAGACAGACAGTTATCATACAATAGATAATTATGGACCGTTTTCAGAGTCAGCAACTCAAGTCCATAAATTACATCAATATTTACTTTGGGGAAAGTTCCTCATATTCAGAGTCGAGTTACGCAGCTACTTATGTGGATTTTTTCAGCTCCTTATTCAGATTATTAAAATCACTGTATAGTTCACACCTAGACGCGCAAAAGCCTCGAAAGGTGTGGTTTCTCAATAGACGTCTAGACCACCATCTTTAAACACAAACACTCACCTTTAAACCCGAAAAAATCAGGGATAGAAAATGCAGACTGAAAAAGTAAATAGCGTTTTTTTTCTTTGCCGTCAAACGTAACGCAATGTAACATAAAAACCAAGAAACATTTTAAAAATAAAAAATAAAAAGACAAATACAGTGATCCAATACAATGAGATGATGGTGAGAGTTGAAATAAATCTAAGAGGAGTCTTGTATATCACTGATATCTCACTACATGAATAGTCCTAGTTGTAATTCTCACATTAATCACTGGTTTAATTTAACAACATGGCTTATTGAGCAGCACACAGAATAGCACTTGATCCAGCACATCCTGTTATTTTACGTTTTATTTTTTTTTTATATCGTGCGCACAATTTAATGATGCCATAAGATATTAAATCAAGGTCATGAAATCATAAGTGTGTGAGGGATGGAGGAGATTTTATCACACCTTTAATTCACTATTTTGATTTGAAGGATAATCTGACCTAGCACTCATCTCTTACTCTAAAAGCTCACTTTATGTTCATTCATAATTTTAGCCATAAAAATTTCACTCCTCATATCTGTGACGTCTCCAATTAAGAGGCATCTCCTCTGATATTCTTCATGATGTGACAAAAAACTTTTCATGGACTTTTAAAGTGATACTACAGTTAATTAATTAGTTAATTAATAGTGCCATATTTATGTATTTAATATTGTCCCTGAATGACATTCCATAGTGTGTTTTTGAGTGTATTTACATCCAAAACATAAATTTCAGTGTGACATTATGGTTACATCAAACTATCACACAGAGGCGCGGGACCTAACGCTGCTCCTCACTCGAGCCGATATCACACAAGCAAGCTGCTGAACATACTCCGCCCAGCGTGCGTAACTCTCCCGTAGCTTCTGAATAACGCTTAATTTTGTGTGTGATTTCAGTATTAAAGCCTCACGGCACGCTGTTAACACAGAGCTACGCTGTTTAATGACCGGTGATGTCACTCACTTTCCACTCACAGGCCATGTGCGTGTGACATCACTGACATAGCCAAAATATTCACACCCTCCATCCAACAACACCATCTCTCCATCCTGAGAGACAGAGAGAGAGACAGCCAGAGACAGAGAGAGAGAGAGAGAGAGAGAGAGAAAGAGAGAGAGACAGTGAGTGAGTGAGAGAAAAAGAGACACAGAGACAGAGGGAGAGAGAGACACACAGACAGAGTGAAAGAGACACAGAGACAGAGAGACACAGAGAGCGAGAGAGAGAGAGAGAGAGACACAGAGACAGAGTGAGAGAGACAGACAGAGACAGAGTGAGAGAGACAGAAAGAGACAGAGTGAGAGAGACAGAAAGAGAGAGACACACACAGAGACAGAGTGAGAGAGACAGAGAGTGAGACAGAGAAAGAGAGTGAGACAGAGAAAGAGAGAGAGAGCGAGAGAGAGACAGAGAGAGACTCTTAGCTGTGTGGTTATCAGTCATATTTCTATTTGTCGCTAACCAAACATCATTAAGGAAACTCGCTAACTTGACAGGCTACATATGAAACTCACTAGCTAGCACTAAAGTCAGCCATATTGCCTGAAATCATTTCCATGGTTACATCTAGCTCACTAGCAACAACACAGAGTTAAACACAGTGCCAGAATTAAAATACAAGTCTTCGTTAATAAAGTCAGATAATAAAGTACAGATAATAATCGTCACTGTGATATGAAAATATAGAATTTACACGTTACCTTGATGATCTGGTTGTTGTTGATGTAGTGAAGTGTGTTCGCTCGGTTTCCACCGGCAACCACCGGAGGATACGCTAAAAAGTTAGCACCATGTGCTCGACACTCGAAATCAAACTGAAGAGAGACATCGTGCAACAGGAAGAGGATAAAAATAAAATACAGTCAGAATTTATTTCCTCATTGCATACATACATACACACTGTGACTGCAATCTGAGCATTTCATTTTTTTTTTTTTTTTAATCCCCCTTTCCGTAGCGCAGATTAGCCACTCACAGGAACACAAATTAGCTCCTCCTACATGTTAATGTAGCACTGATCAGCACCTCCTTTAATTTACCTTAGCGTAGATTAGCGCCTCGTCGATGTCGCCTCGGCACATGGCCATGGTCTTCCTGAAAGCCTTAAAACACAAGAACAATCAGTTCACACACAAAATAATCTAAAGCTGCGGTCACATTACAAGCCTTCTGACCAATCAGAATGCAGAATAAACTGAGCCGTGGGATAACGTTGAATAAAACTCTCTTATTCCTGAGTGATTATGACTACATCATTTCTCTGGAGAAAAACGAACAGATAAAGGAGTAAAGGAGTGAAACAGTACGTACGTGAGCGGTGATGTGTCCTGCCTGCTTCATCAGCTCCACCTCAGCAGGACTCTTTATCGCCCGGAGAGAGTGAGTGAGCGGCCGCAGGGGCCAAACCGACACCTGTCCCTCCAGCAGGGGGCGCACCTGGGTCTGATGGAGACGAGGATGAACCGGCTGAGAAGCGTCATACCACACCACAGATCCTGAGAGAGAGAGAGACAGACAGAGAGAGACAGAGAGAGAGAGAGAGAGAGAGAGAGAGACAGACAGAGAGACAAAGAGAGAGACAGACTGTCCATCTTTTAAACTGTTTACCTACTCATCTATTTTTTTATCTGTTTGTCTATCAGTTTCTCTATACTTCTACCTATCCTTCTGTCTGTGTGTATGTTTCTCTGTGTCTATGTCACTACCTGTCTGTCTTTCCATCTGTCTGTCTATCTATGTCCCTACCTGTCTGTCTTTCCATCTCTCTGTCTATCTATGTCCCTACCTGTCTGTCTTCCATCTCTCTGTCTATCTATGTCCCTACCTGTCTGTCTTTCCATCTCTCTGTCTATCTATGTCCCTACCTGTCTGTCTTCCATCTCTCTGTCTATCTATGTCCCTACCTGTCTGTCTTCCATCTCTCTGTCTATCTATGTCCCTACCTGTCTGTCTTTCCATCTCTCTGTGTCCCTACCTGTCTGTCTTTCCATCTGTCTGTTTATGTCTCTGTCTGTCTGTCTTTCCATCTGTCTGTCTGTGTCTCACGCCCTCGTGTGTCCGTGTGCTTTACCTTTAACGGCGGTGAGGACTGAGCCGAGCTCCTCGATGCTGTGGACGGTCTGGATGCCGGTGAGAGCAGCGGCTCCGTCTTGCCCTGACCTCGGGCCGTCCCATAATTCCCGGGCGGGGTTTCTGGGCGGGACGAAGAGCAGGGTGCGGTCGGGGCGGGGCGAGCCGTACATGACAAGGGCGCAGTCGGGCTCCAGCACGCCCGTCAGGTACAGGAAGTCCTGGTTCTGGTGGAACGGGTACGGGATGTCGTTAGTCATGTAGCGCACCGGGTGAGACAGGACAACGAGGACGTGGGACGAGTCTGGGACACGGGACTCGATCAGGGACGCCAGACACTGCCGACGCAGCTCATACTCCGTCTGAGTCACACCGGGAGTCACCTCACCTGAGAGACAGACAGGGGGAGAGAGAGAGGGAGAGAGAGAGAGAGTGTGAGAGAGTGTGTGAGAGTGAGAGAGAGAGAGAGAGAGAGAGAGAGTGTGAGAGAGAGAAAGAAAATCAGGCAGGGGGGAGAGAGAGAGAGAGTGTGTGAGAGAGTGTGTGAGAGAGAGAGAGAGAGTGTGAGAGAGAGAGAGAGAGCGAGAGACAGAGTCCGTGTGTGTGTGTCACCGTGTTTGATGAGGTGAGGGTGTGTGTGTCACCGTGTTTGATGAGGTGAGGGTGTGTGTGTCACCGTGTTTGATGAGGTGAGGGTGTGTGTGTCACCGTGTTTGATGAGGTGAGGGTGTGTGTAGGGACTCGGCTGTCCCAGGTATCTCTGAGGTATTTTCTTGGTCTTCCATCCTCCAGTTTTGGCCCACACACTCCTGCACACACACTTTAACACACCTGCAGAGACACACAAAGTATCCTGAGTCACACACTCACACACACACACACACACAGGTAGAGAGAGATGAGAGTAACAGGTACCTGAGCTCAGGTGAGTGTGCACTGCAGCTCTCAGTAATGTAGCCGGAAACTGCAGCATTTTACTTTACTCGCGTGCAAAATGTTCGATTTCATAACATAAATAAACATAAACATAAATAAACATAAACACATAAACACACAAACATGAAAGTGACACTCCGCTGTATCATTGAGGACATGAAACATGCGCGTGCAGCGGTCAGTGCGCATGCGCGCCCAGGGTCAGCCCCGCCCCCTTTACTATCTCTCCCGGAACTAAAACATATCATTCACAACATGGAGCTGTTTCTATTGTTTATTTATTTTTAATCGCTAAATATAAACGCGTAATAAAATAAATTTAACATTATATAAAGCTAAACAAAGCTACAAAGCTTAAAAAATGAATGATTAATAAAACATAACGACACATTTAGGATGAGAAGAATATATAAACAAACAGAAAGGAAAAAAGGAAAGAAATTTCTCTTAGAGCCAAAAAATAAAAGTGAACAGTTCGGTATCTTTCATTTTTATACAGTAATTAGAGAAATGAGAGTTATCTGAAAATGTCAAATTATTCATATTAATAAAGTTATATTGATTATGTAAAAGAAAATTAAAAACAAAAGAGTAAAAATATAAAAGTTTGGGCATTTTTATTTTCATGTCATGAAATGTAGCAGTATAAAACAATATTCAACAACAATAAGAAATACTAAATAAGGAATAATTAAAAAGTACTAGATAAGAAATATTAAAAAATACAAAATATGAATTAATTAAAAAGCAGTAAATAAGAAAAATTTTTAAAAAGACTAATTAATAAATATTTAAGAAATACTAAACAAGAGCTAATTTAAAAATACAAAATAAGAAATATTTAAGAAATACTAAAAAAGCAGTAATTTAAAAATACTGAATAAAAATATTAAGAAATAATAAATGAGAAATAATTTAAAAAAATACAAAATAAAAAATATTTAAGAAATACTAAATAAGAAATAATTTAAAGAAATACTAAAAAAGAAATACTAAAAAAATACTAAATAAGATATAATTAAGAGCAGTAACACTATCATATGTAGGATCATATGAAATTTCTATAAACTGAAATTAAGATCTTTGGTGTTTAGTATTTTCAATGTGTTTGAAATATTGTTGCACAGAACAAAAGGAATTTATTCACCTAAATAAGATACATAATTAAAATGCATCTATTATTGTTATTATTATTATTATTGCTGTTGTTGTTGTTGTTGTTGTTGTTATATTCATGTAGTCACACGAGGTTTGTCAGATGTAACACCACTGGGGCGTTGGATTAAATTAAAGCTATGAATGTGATTTATTTGAACCTATTTTATATATATATATACACACACACACACACACACACACACACATATATATATATATATATATAATTGAACCTACCCTTATTTATGTATTTGTTTAGTTTCATACATTTTATTTGAATTGTTGATTAAGTGTTTTACTTAATCTGAGACACTAGTTTTGTCTGTTTGTTTTTGTTTGTTTTTATTGGTTTTACAGCCAGGGTTACGTTAAGAGAACAAAAGAATTAAATACAAAAGATAAAAATAAACAACAGAAAAGTTATATTAAATAAAAACATCAAAACATTTAGATACATTACCACGTTTTACAGCTTTCTTATTTTTCAAATGTAATATTGTTTTTAGGTATTGCTGAAACAAAGGTTTATTTCCCTGTATTTACATTTATGTGTACGAAATGTAGCTATTACAAGCAGCAAATTAATTAAATAATATTCCTTTATGATAATATATGTCATAAGTGAAAAGAAAAAACACATAAAACTTTTTCTAAATAAAGTAGAAAACTGGGCCTGATGTGATCTTTAATAAATGAGTCATGGTGAAAATAAATGAAAGAATGTTTCTGTGTATAATTTATAAAATGTGTAAGATATAAGCTGTCAGTATCACAGTTCAGTCTGTTTACAGGATAGCAGGTCACTGCTGGGGTAATGTTTATACACGGGTTGAAGAGAAATGTCTTTGATTTGATTTGTGATTTAATATTTCTGAGGTAATTTCCAGATTTTATTCCACATCAGTTCATCAACACAGTTATTCCCAAAAGCTACAAAAGCAAGACTAGAGACAATATTCCTGAAAAAAGAGCCCGAATACTTCGATTATTATTCTTAATGAGGGAAGAAGAGAAACAGTGACTGCAGAGGAAGTTTATAAAAAGTATTTTCATCCCAGAGTTTTAAACTGAGATAAAAATTCACAACAAAAATCCTTCATGGTTAGAGTTTCTCCCCAAAACTACATCATTAGTAAACGTTTTCTCAAGAAAGAAAGACTTATACACAGATTTATACAGAATATGTTTATTATTATTGCAGATATAACCTCTGTGAGGTGGGAAATTGTGTTATCACTCTTAATTATACTTTTAAAATTAATTGGATTTAGCAATTTCCGAGAAAACCAACATTTATTTGGAATATTATACATCATTTTATTATTTTTTTAATTCACAGGTTAGTGGTCTTCACTTTCTTTTGCTCTGTGACTACAGCATTACCAAACTTCCGATAACATTATCCAACTTTCACAAGTTTATTGTAATTTAATTTATAAAGTATATTTGAGAGTGCTAACAGCTAAGAAGTAGTCGCCAGTGTTGCCATGGAAACGCCGATTCCTGACCCACCCACCCACCGACGCCCCCTCCCGTACCCGGACACGAGCGGACTTTTCCGCACTCTCTGATTGGTCAGCTGTCACTCTGACGACATTCAGTGCGCGACGCGAGTTGAAGCAGGACCCGTGCTTCGGTTGAAGAAGTTTGGGGTTAATTCCGCGCCTGCGTACAATTCTCCACTCTCACGTCGAAGCGCGGACTTTTCGGTTACGTTTTCGGCGAGCTGCGAGTTTGTAACCGCGGAGGAAAGAAGAGTTCTCCGGTTCCTGTTTCATCTTCCACCCAAGGTAGCGTCGGAATAACCCGGTTAGCGTAGCTGCTAGCTCGCGTAACGGTCGCTTAGTTCCAGAAGGTTCTGTTCTGGAGAGCGCGCGACTTAATCCACCGTGACGTACCAGCAAGCTGGACGTGCGCGTGCAGCTCCGCTTTATGTGTGTTAAAGCGCCGTGCTTTCACACACACACACACACACGGTTTTAAATCGGATTATTTAAATAAAGCCTAAAAGTCATGAGTGCATGCTAGCTATGTTAATGCACAAGTTTAATAAAGCACTCAGAACTGCGTGATGAACGTGTATGAAGTGATAAACAAGTTGTTTTTGTTTGTGTGTTTGTTTGTTTGTTTGTTTGTTTGTTGACAGGTGTTGGTGATGGATCCGCGGAAAGTGGCCGAGCTGAAGGGCTTCGTGCAGCTGTGTAAGGAGAATCCAGCTGTGCTGCACCTGCCTGAGATGGAGTTCTTCCGGACTTGGCTGCATGGGTGAGGAAACTAATCATCACCATCACCATGTGCTTCTGCTGTAGGGATACACTCCTGATCTCACACTGCAGGCTCAGTGTGTGTGTGTGTGTGTGTGTGTGTGTGTGAGAGAGAGAATGTGCTTGCATGGCCACACCCACTTTTCAGTGAACTCTTTCTAGCCTAGAAAGTTCCAGTGTCCTCTATCTGTGTGGCACACATTACTCACTCAGCCTCTGTGTGTGTGTGTGTGTGTGTGTGTGTTTCAGATTGGGAGCGAATATTCCACCGCTGTCTAAAAACACAGGCTGCAAGGTGAAGAACACAGCGCTGATGATGACAAACCACCGACTCTACAGCTCTAACACACACTAACCCCAACGTTCACACAAGCATGTTGCGAGTTGCATGTCAATGTTACGTGTTCATGTTGCGAGTTACGTTTTCATGATGCAAGTTACGTGTTCATGAGGCGTGTTAATGTTGCGAGTTTGCGTGTTAATGTTGCGAGTTTGCGTGTTAATGTTGTGAGTTATGTGTTCATGATGCGTGTTAATGTCGCGAGTTACGTATTAATGTCGCGAGTTACGTGTTAATGTCGCGAGTTACGTGTTCGTGTTGCGAGTTACATGTTGACGTTGCGTGTTCATGTTGCGAGTTGCGTGTTTGTGTTGCGAGTTACGTGTTCGTGTTGCGAGTTACATGTTGACGTTGCGTGTTCATGTTGCGAGTTGCGTGTTTGTGTTGCGAGTTGCGTGTTCATGTTGTGAGTTACGTGTGTGACACACGGCCACAAATCCAAATGATCGTCTCTGACGTTCCTTCACTTCTCCGCTCACGACTTTAATTCCTACTTACAGGTAGTTCCAGCAAAAATAGGAGAAAGACTTATAACCCTGGTTTCATCTTCTCCTGTCATATACGAAGTCTTTATCGTTAAACGCGTACGTTAAATGATTACGTTACGAGGAAAAATAAAGCTCGGAAGGAAGCATTAGAGATCGTAGGTGACTCTCATTTGAGTTTACGTAGCTAGCACAGTTAGCTCGTTTTGCTAATTTGACCTGAGAACGAAGCTAGCGTGAAGCCGAGCACGTAATGCGTGATTAGTGTGTTATTTGATTACGTTTTGATTAGTTATTTACCTTTAAAAGCTATTTATAGCTTTCTCATCAGAACTAAACATGCTGGATAGGCCACGCCCACAAGCAACTGTAGCTAGGGACCAGCTGTAAGCGATTTGTCGGTTGCTAGCGTGAGGTCATGTTGGTAGTGGCGAGTCGAGCACGAGTGTGTGTGTGTGTGCACAGTGTAAGGAAAGGAAACATACTTCCTCAAAATACTCAACACGGCTGTTGTCACTTCCACACAGGGAAGCTGTCCATGTGATGCAGCTCCGCCCCCTGAAACAGCCCCGCCCCCTCAGGCAGAGCCGGCCCCGCCCTCCGAGAGCGAGGAGAGCGAATTAGGTAACCGTATAGCGTGAACGTGTGATAATATAATAATCTCATGACGCAGTTAAAGGATGCGAGATGTTTCTTCTCCGCAGAGATCGATAAGGACGGAGTGATCGAACCGGACACGGACGAGGCTCAGGAGATGGGCGACTACGAGAACCTGGAGGTGCGTTTGGTTTCTCACGTAGCCGCCCCTCGGGGTGCCATTACTTTAGCTAACTGACATCAGCGGGGGTTTAAGAGCGCAGCGTAACGCAGGAGCTGCAACCTGACGCTCTTTCCTCCTCCATTTCAGGTGACTGAGGAGATGATGGACCAGGCCAACGAGAAGAAGATGGAGGCCATCGACGCACTGGGAGAGGGTGAGGAGCGCACACACTGATCACACACACACACACACACACAGATCTCACTCACACACACTATGATCTCACACATACACACACACACACACACACACTGATCTCACTCACACACACACACACACACACTGATCTCTC
>CM040482.1:1305791-1338178 GCA_022758105.1 Pangasianodon gigas | reverse complement strand
TTGAGTCAGAGTCTTGGGGATCTCTTCACTCTCTGCTTTGCCCAACATTCTCTCTAGAACAGTGGCTGAAATCCAGCAGAAGACTGGGATGTGGCACATGATGTAGAGGCTTCTTAATGACTTCAGGTGTGTGATGATGTTATTGGCCAGGTTCTGATCACTGATCCTCTTGCTGAAATATTCCTCCTTCTGTGGGTCAGTGAACCCTCGTACCTCTGTGACTCGATCGACACACTCAGAGGGGATTTGATCAGCTGCTGCTGGTCGGGAGGTGATCCAGATGAGAGCAGAGGGAAGCAGATTCCCTTTGATCAGGTTTATCAGCAGCACATGCACTGATGCTGACTCAGTTACATCACACACATTCACTGTGTTCTGGAAATCTAGAGGGAAACGACACTCATCCATTCCATCAAAAATAAACAGAACTTTTTCTAAACTGGAAATCTCCATTTCTTTTGTCTCCTTAAAATAGACATGAAGGAGCTCCATCAGACTCAGTTTTTGGTCCTTGATCAAATTCAGCTCTCTGAAAGGAAGTGGAAATATGAGGTGGATGTCCTGATTTGCTTTCCCTTCAGCCCAGTCCAGAATGAACTTCTGCACAGAGACTGTTTTTCCGATGCCAGCGACTCCCTTTGTCAGAATGGTCCTGATGGGGTTGTCTTCTTCAGATAAGGGCTTAAAGATGTCATTGCATTTGATTGGTGTTTCCTCTGTTGTTTTTCTCCTGGATGCTGCCTCCATCTGTCTCACCTCATGTTCATTATTGACGTCTCCACTGTCTCCCTCTGTGATGTAGAGCTCTGTGTAGATCTCATTCAGGAGTATTGGGTTCCCCTGGTTTATCAATACTCCATTCAAACACTCAAACTTCTTCAACAGATTTAACTTGAAGGTTTTCTGGACCTCACTTCCAGCAGATGCCGTCTCTTGCCTGTCATATGATAATGTAGGAAGACTCTTAGTACAATGTACATCATTTTAATGGACTTTCTATGATGTAACAGTGTAAATATCATATTTCTTATGACTCCATAAATACCAGGTCAATCATTATTTTCTTGCTATGAAATTGCTTTATTCTCCTACGAGTTTTCTCTGATCTAATCACTCAATGGATAATTACAAGAAGAGACAGGTTTTTTATACCAGCATGTGACTGTCTTGTTGCTGGTTTTGATTACTCTGTATTTCTTCTGTTAATGTTTTCTATTCCATCTCCCACCCTCTGCAGAACACTTAGGATAGGAGTGGGCAATATTATGATTTTAAATCGTGAATCATTAAAATTGAGAGATTGCAAGTACCATGATAGTAGAACACACTTTGTCAGTTATGCTGAAAATGCTCAGACATGGCATCCCAAGTAGTTTTATGAGCCAGACTTTACTCTGTTCGCTAGTCTAGCTCACTCTCTGACAGACACACAAACAAACCAATAATAACCATGAGTAGGCAGTTGCTTAATTGACTTTTCTTCCTTGTTTTGCTTGACAACATGGCAACATGGCTGACAAAGCAGGAGGAGTTGGTGTCTAAAAAATTCAATAGCAGTTTTATGGAATTGCTGGATTTTACACAATTGACACAAACAAAAGTTTTTTGCAAAATATGCAACAGCGAGATTAGCAGATGGAGTAAACATGACAAATTTGTTTATCCACTTCAAATAAAGCTCTCCAAAGTATGTGCCGAGAGCCAGAGAAAATGGGATGCACATGAGTGTAAGAGCACCACACCCAAAAATAGCACTGAAACAATAAAAATAAATGCATTTGAAAAAGCAGTCCTTAAGTAAGTAAGCACTGAGGTAACACTTTACAATAAAGCTAACACTGTTCAACAACTCATAGATAACTATGCAGGAACAAATGAGTAGTTCTTCATTAACACCCATCTTCTTCCTATAAAATACTAAGAACTACTAGTTAATTATTCAGTATGGTAGTAGGAGTTCACTATTAACTAATTAACTGCAGTAATTAACTGAGTCTTATATTTATCCTGAGTAACTACTAGTTAACTATGGCTCTTTTATAATAATTACTGATTAATTACTGATCACACAAACATTAATTCCCAATAGCTAAGCCTTCACTTCCTCCTGGAGATCTACTACCTAATATACCTCAACCTATTCCAATACCTCAGTGTCTAAAATGTAAATATTTATGAGTTATTTATGTCTCACTTTATTGTATAAACTCATACATATAGTTAACATACATGCAAACAAAATTCCTACGTGATTTATACAACTTAGAGCTGTTTGAGGTGACAAATTAATTTAAAATTACATTCTAATTACTTAAGCCAGTTAAATAAAATAATAATAATAAACTGGACAAGAATTAGCACTCCGTTTGCTCATATTACATAAAACATGGTCTTTTTTTAAAACAAAGAAAATAAGAAGGCAATGTTCATTTCTCTTTATGTACAGTAATGTTTTCTCCCAGTTACAAGTTTTTAACCTACTCAAATCGTGTGAAAACCCTATGATCTCCAACATGTTTTTTTATGTAGAATCTCAAATAACTTCCTCTATGCAGCTCTCATTACATGGGGTATATTTTATTGCAGTTGTAGAACCTACATAGTGCACTAAGGGGCCTCTAGGATATCATTTAAGATTTGACCACAGAAAAAGAGAGACTCTACTAAGCACCTGATCAAAATGTATAGCAATATTTAAGTAATAGGAGTTTTGGATGTGTATGTATTAATCTATCAGTTTCATATTACATATACAACATTAATTTTGATCAGGCACTTAGTAGAATCTCTCTTTTCAATCAAGGAATCAAGCGTATGTAAACTTTTGAACTGGTTCATTTGTGTAAATTCAGTTAATATTGTGTCTTGTGGACTATATGTAAACCTCTTCTATGTGAAATAGCTTATTCAGGGCTGAACTAAATAATGCAATTTTTAATGATCTCTCTTATTTTTATTAATTATTAACATTTTGCAGATTGTGCAAGGCATATGTAAACTTATGACTCCAACTGTGTTTCATATTGTTTGACCTCAGTAACTGTAATGTCAAAATGTATTATAGTATTAAGTTCCACACCAATCCAGATATAATGCATTATTAATGTCTAATTTAAGTAGCCTATAAATATTCAAAAAAAACTGATTTGTCTCTCTACAGTAGTGTAACAATGAGGAGATGTTACCTCTGTACAGATGAGAGGTTTCCATCCTCAAAGACCGGAGAAGAAGCCATAGATCTCTTCAGAGATACACTGCTGAGTACTGTTGCCTTTGCCAGTATATTACTGCACAACAACAACAACACAAATTACTTTAACTACTGGCTTTAACTAAACTTTCTGTTACTACTAATTACTACAACTTTTTGTCAGATGGAAGAGACAATTGCATGTGCAGATGACAGTCTTTATTTAAAAGATAGACAGATAAATCCAAAATCATGAGGCAAAGGTAAAATAAAAAGAAAACTTACAAAAGGTCAAGTGATGAACAAACAATCAAAAACAAGAAACAAGATCACATACCAGAGAAACAGCATTCACAAAATACAAACGCTCTAACATCAAGCGAGTACTCTGAGCAATATTTCACAACGTGTGTGTTTGTGTGTGTTATTTAGGTGTGGATGTAACTGTGTCCAGGTGTGTGCATTCAGAAATCTTGCGTGTGAGTGTGTGTATGTTGGGAAGTGTAGTCCTGGTTGTTGATGTTTGTATGTGGAGATAGCTTCTGGGAATTGTAGTGAGACACCGTTCGTGGCATTGACATGCCTTGCAACATGCAATTATAAATTTTTTTTAATTTATAATCTGTGGGATTTCCATTTTCTTAGTAGCCAATTTAAAATTTAGAATTAGAAGTCAAGCCTGGCAGAGAAGATACTCAACATCCAGTGATGTCATGAGTCGTGGACTTCAAGCAGTCATTGAATGCAAAGTATATGCAACAAAGTACTAAACGTGACTAATTTACTGTACATACCACTTATATGTCCTAAACATTACAGTGCCTTGAAATGGGGGTTATGTATAAAAATGCTGTAATTTCTAAATGGTAAAACTAAAATGTATAAAAAAAATTCCCTTTATTAAAATCGGAGAATGTGCACTTTAACCACATGTGAATTGTTTGAGTACAAATTTAAAACTGTGGAGTACAGAGGGAAATAATTAATGAAATATTCATTTGTCCCAAACATTATGGAGGGCATTGTACATCTCAACATGCAGATCAGGAACCACAACATCTTTTTATTATCTGCTCCCTCCAGCCATCCTTGAGTAGAAAGTGTAATCTTCCATCAGTGTTTTAAGACATTCTAATTCTCCACACGCTTGCTATGTGATAAGCAGATTCTCTTCATATTTCAAACAAATTTTATACACCATGTGGCTAAAATTATGTGGTCTACCCCAAACTGTTGCAACAAAGTTGGAAGCACAAAATTGTCTACAATGTCTTTGTATGCTGTAGCATTAAGAATCCCCTTCACTGGAACTAGGGGGCTAACCCAAACCTGTTCCAGTATGACAATGCCCCTCTGCAGAAAGTAAGGTCCATAAAGACAAGGTTAGTCTAGAAGAATTCATGTGGCCTGCACAGAGCCCTGAACTCAACCCCTCTGAACACTTTTGGGAATAATTGATGCATTACACAAAAATATATACTATTTACTACAATCTTACTTATTATTTGACAAACTATCATTTTGATGATGTAATCATTCTATTTTATTTATATTTACTATTATTATTATTGTTGGTTTTGGATAAACCAAGAGGTAGCACAGGCTTGTGCAGTGGGTTAAGTGAGGAGACGTTACCTGTGTACAGATAAGGGGGCTCCACCTCTGAAAACCCACGGAGAATCCATAGATGCATCACTTTTCATGGAGGCACAGCTGGGTTCTGGTGAGTCTGACCTCTTTTCCAGGATTTTACTGCACAATATTATAAATATTCCATTAGTTATTTATACCATAGCTACAATTTTTCTGTTAAACAAGAAATTCTTAATCGACTTGTTAAATGAATTATTGTTATTAAACATGAACTGTTAAAGCTAGGCATCCCTGGATTCCCTGGGTCGAGACGAGTTCAATGCACCCTATGACGTCAATTTCTGCTGTCTTGGATTTTGTCAAAAATAGTTTTTTAGCTACTCCTCCTACTAAATTTCTCCAATCATCACCAAATTTGGC
The DNA here is from genome assembly GCA_022758105.1 of Pangasianodon gigas. Taxonomy (NCBI): domain Eukaryota; kingdom Metazoa; phylum Chordata; class Actinopteri; order Siluriformes; family Pangasiidae; genus Pangasianodon; species Pangasianodon gigas. Next base: position 1,332,975 of record CM040482.1, on the reverse strand, counting down.
AAATGTCATCTTCAGAGTAAGCCTCACAAAATTTATCAAAAAATTCTGAATATTCCAAACAGTTTGCCCGTAGTGGGCCAAAGAATCTGATGGAGAAGCCGCCAAACAGGAAGTGAGGATGTATCTCAGCAGCGACTCTGCACACTGACACAAAACTTGGTAGGCATCTTCAGAACCATGACCTGAGGCTATGCAACAAATTTCGTGCCAGTGCCACCTACTGGTCAAAAGTAACAATAACGTGCTTAAAAATGCTTACAACTGCAATTTTTGCTACTCCTCCTCCAAATTTTGTCCAGTCTTCACCACATTTGGCTCACATGATCTTGACACGTGTCTAAACAATGCTGCAGCAATGCTACGCTGCTGCCCATTTGTTCATCCAGACCTTTCCTCCTACAGTCAGAGAATTCCACCACTGTCCGTGGTCAAAACATACATATCATGAGTGAAACTACAAATCACTCTTGAATCCCTTTCTCTAAAGTTACGGCTCTGCTTTCCTGTGATTGTTTAGGCAACAACTGTAGCACGTTTGTGAAAGTGTGGCTCACCGGTCTGGGTGCTTGGTCCCCGAAAATGCTGCTTGCAGCTTTAATTTATATTTACTATTACTATTGTTGTTGTTGTTGGTTTTGGATAAACCAAGAGGGAGCACAGCCTTGTGCAGTGGGTTAAGTGAGGAGAAGTTACCTGTGTACAGATACGGGGGCTCCACCTCTGAAAACCCACGGAGAATCCATAGATGCTTCACTTTTCATGGAGGCACAGCTGGGTTCTGGTGAGTCTGACCTCTTTTCCAGGATTTTACTGCACAATATTATAAATATTCCATTAGTAATTTATACCATCTCTACAATTTTACCGAACTGTTAATTTAAAAAGAAATTGTTTTTAAGTATTATTTTATTGATAAATGATAACTAGCTTAAATGTATTGTCATCATTTCTATTATGGTAACTTATTCTTTCCATACACTCACTAAATATTTTAGATATGGACAGTTAAGACCAAAAAAATGACATGGTACTTTACCTCTTTTCTGAAGATGGGGCCATATTGTCTGCGTCCAGATCAGCGGTTTCCATCTTGAATATTAGTAAAGAATACGCAGAGTCCTGAAGAGTCTGATTTCTTCTGCTGAAATGGATTACACAAATGTGCATTTAAACTTGGGTTCAAGATTTCATGTCATAGGACAAATGTGCATCATTGCTCTTCCCCAGGTAAGCGATGCACCCGGCCGTCCACATGATGTAAAAGAAACCGTGATCAGACCAGGCCACTTTCTTCTATTGCTCCATGGTCTAGTTCTGATGCTCACGTTGCCATTGTAGGCGCATTCGGCAGTGGACAGGAGTCAGCATGGCCACTCTGACCGGTCTGCAGCTACGCAGCCCCATACTCAGCAACAGTGAGCCAATTTTTTTTTTTTTTGCTGAGACAAGCAAACAAGGTGCACTTGAAAAACAAGTGCGCTTAGTTAGAAAGAGAAAGTAAAAGACACCAGGTCAGTCATCACAAAAATTCTATGGGTCTTTATTGCAACAGATCTCTGTTGTCTCTGTCCAGTGAGACATGCCTGATACAGCTCTACCCACTTGTTTGTACTGTATTTCAAACTTTCATGAACTCAAAGACAATACTCTTCTTCAGTTCACGATTAAAGCAAGCAATTCCACTGAAAACCTGCTCCAGCGCAGGGTGATATTATGACCCCATGAGCTGTTTCCTTTTCACTCTGGCAGTAAATGTGCATGAAGCTCAGAGTCCATACGGCCATCAGTAGATTTATACAAATGACTAACTGTAAATCAACATGATTTTGGTTTGAAATACTTAAATTCTGTTACTGACTGGTCTTGAATTTTTTTTTTAGAATAAGTGGTTGCTTGTGAAAATGTGTTGTCTTGTTGTCCATGCTAGTTAAAGCTGTACATGTTTTATCATGTTTGTTTATGTTCACAGTCAGAGAGAGAATGGTTGGTTTTGCTCACCTCCACCAGGTTTCTCTAGCCTAGTTAGTTCTTTGGCTAAGCATCAAGTATTCTGTCTGAACTGTAAGCGTGTGTTACTAAAACAAGAACAACTGCATTGTTTTTAACCATGCTTTCTGGGCACACCTTTTCTTCGCTGATGGCACAAGATAAAATGGAAATTTGTGGAATGTCCCTATATAGATTAAATACATAGCATGTATTTAGAGACCTAAGAACCTTTTTGGGACTTCAGGGCTTGTGCTCCTAGCATTCAGTGAGTGCAAAATAAATTTTCCGACAAGACGGAGCTGAATAAGGCACACAGAGTGTTCGGCAAATATTTTACATCCCTGCATTATAGTCAGTACACTCCAAAGACTGTTTTAAAATTATTCACTTTTTGAGTTGCTTCTTTAGATCTTATCTGAAGTGGCATTTTTTTTATAAAGGAACACAAGAAAATTTAATCCTTTTTTGCTTTCGCAGAATGTCAGTCATATATCTCACTCATTCAACCTTTTTTATTCTTTTAACCATTCTGCTATGGCCAGCCCCTATTATTATTATTATTATTATTATTATTATTATTATTGTTGTTGTTGTTTTAACATGCAACATGTTCTTAAGAGAGCTTTAGATAAATAGAGAGCCTTCTTAAAATTTTTGAGAAAAGAGTTTTGCTCCATGATATTATCTGACAGTAACACCTGTATTATGACAGTTACCTCTTTCAATAAAAAAAGTGGGAATTGATAAATATGTATTTTTCAGTTACTGGTATGCTGATATGCAGTCAATAATGCAATAAATAATTTAAAACAGAAAGAAAACAGAAGAAAACAGCAATTTGGTTGTCTGTTTGGTGTGTGTCTCTGTTTTCTACCAAGTATTCTACCTCAGCATGAACTTACAGAGTTCCCGAGTATGAGTTTTGAAGTTTTATTGTTTATAAAATGTTTCACAACTAACCAAACCATGCTGTGAATATCTAACAAATGTCCAATATAAAACCAGCTTTACTGTCGAAGCCTCTCATACATATATATATATATATATACACACACACACAAATACATACAGACACACATATATACATACACGCATTCTTCTTATATAAAATGTTTTTAGAGAAATCTCTCACCTTTTTTCTCAGCAGTCCTTGTGAGGCATTAGTCTCACACTTTCTGAGAAGTGGTGTATTGTCCTAGCCACTCCTCAGAATCTTGTCAGACCTGCAGGATCAGTTTTTTTTTTTTTTTTTTTTGGCAAACAGACAAGTATGTAATCAGCACCATTGCAGTAAACAGTAATTCAGGTTGATTAAAGACACAGAAGCTTACTTGGAGGGCACACAGTGGTGGTACTGGTGGTCAGTGGTGCTGCAACAGTCATTTATTAATTTATGTTCAGTATATACACTTTTATCCTTGACAGGGTCACAGTGGATCCACAGCCCGTCTTGGAACACTGGCATGCTGCGAACAAAACCCTGAAGTAATATTTCTCCTCCTTTTATTTAACAAAAAGTGTATTTCCTTCTACCTCACTATGTTCCTGGCTACTAGTTTTATAGACACGTATGCCAGTTTTGTTTTGCCCAGTTTGCAGCGAACGTTATTTTAACCTAAGTAAATGTTTAGTAAAGGTTTCTTTCTTTGTTGATAATGTTCAGGGAATGATGAGGGAAAAATGTGCATCACACAGACCTACTGATGTGTACCAGTCTTACAGACAGGCTTTAAAGACTCAGACGAGGACCATTGTCCTTCTGCTGAAAGCATGTGGAGTAGAGTCCATTGCTCTGACCATGGGATCTATCTTTCCGCTTTCTGCTTTTGTCAAGAGGACTTTCTTGGGACAGTCAGTTTCTCAGTGAGGTTGGAATTTTGTTAGGCCCTAAACCTCAAAGGCTGGGTCAAGAGCCTTTTGAGAATTGATATTTATTCCCCTGCAGCCTAGTCATCAGAATGAAAGAAAGAGTTTTGACCTGCTCCTGTTACACTGAGAGCTCCTGCAACAAACACAAAACTTCATTTCTAACATCATTAATTTTAGCTGAGCCACTCTTTCACCTGAACCACATCTGGCACTAGACCATTCATCCACCTGTCATATCCACCTCAAATAATTCCCTGCCAGACTGACAGAGGGCACCCTTACTCATATTTTGAATGTCATCTTTGTTTTATCCTCTGATTTGCTGTGTTTGTGCACACATGAATAGTATTCCTCCCAATTAGTTTCACCGCTTAAGTTCTGTCTGTTCTCTCCTTAATTGCTTGGCATTTGATTTTCTTGAGAAGTCTGTATTGCTTTGATGGTCTGTCTGTTGTAGGCTTGTCTTGATTTTGGTTATTGTTTTGCATGTTTTTGGTTCTTGTCTTGACTGTGTTTGTATTGTTAGTGTTTAGTTTAAATATATAAAGCCTGCATTTGCATCTGACTGAATTGTTACAACCCCAAGCTCCCTTCTGACCTTTTACTCTGGACTTCATCCTTTAATCTTCATACCTGTTTATGGCTAGCATGGTCTCGCTGGGCTGTGGCGCTTGGATCATCTCTGACTCCAAACCAGGGTCTAGTTGAGTGTGTCGTGTTGGCATCGAAACAGAGAAGTGCATCCAATCTAAGTGGGAGGAACGTCATCATGCAGCAAAACAATGATCCAAAACACACTGTCAACACATCAGAGGACTTCATCAGGGGGAAAAAGTGGAAGGTTTTAGACTGGCCAAGTCCATCACCAGAACTTAACCCAACTGAGCAGCATTTCACCTCCTGAAAAGGAGACTGAAGGGAGAAACCCCCCCAAAACAAACAACTGAAAGAAGCTGCGCTACAAGCCTGGAAAAGCATCACAAAAGAAGAATATAACAGTTTGGTGATGTCAGTGGGTCACCAGCTTGATGCAGTTATTGCAAGCAAGAGATATGCAACCAAATATTAAGTGTTAGTTACTTTAAGACTCTGTGTTCCTATACTTTTGCTCACCTAAAAATTGGGTGGTCTGCTCACAAAAATGCCATGTTCTAAGTTAAACTTAAACACATCTAGATACAAATATCAGGAAATGAAAGCTGAAATTCTGATCCATTGTCTCATGTTCATCCTTTCATTGCAAACCCAAATGTCTTCAGTGGATAGCAAAAAAAAAAAGAAAAGAATTAGCCTTGCTGTTCCAATACTTTTGGAGGGGGCTGTAGGTGCGCTCACTGGGTAGTATACAATTTTAATACAATGTTCTGTGACAATGTGTAAGAAGATACAAGAAAACTACCTAACACATTAAGTCATTCATTTAAATATTTACCCTTAAATGTGAGCAGTTTTACTGTGTAGTTCATTACAGTGGATTTGATATTTTAAAGATCATCGCGAGTTTTTTTTTTTTGTATTTTCGACCCAAATGATTTAGACGCCACATTCAGCCGTTTGCTTTTACTTCCGGTTCTTATGGTTGCTAGGGTAACAGGAAGGACCTTGTGTCCCTGAGGTAATAACCTCTAATCAAAAAAGTGAAATGTTCATTATTATATCTGTAATCCAGGAGGTCACTTACAGTCACATTTAAAGTCCAAGGTTCAACTCAAACTTGCGGAACAGATCAGTTTATGATTCACATCAAAGCCACATAAAATGTGCTTTGGCCTGATTTTCCTGCTTGCTGTAAGCCTTTATTGTTTATATACACATTTATTCAAATATTCTGTTCCTCAGAATTAGAAAATAGGAGCAGTTTAACTGAAAAGGAAACTTCAGTAGGCATCACGTGCAGGCCACGCTTCAGACAAGTGTTTCTTTAATGTCGCTCACTGATTTACGTCAGGATGGATCCCAAACCAGCAGCCACCATTTTACCTGCTGCTTTATAGTCCTTTGGGAATTGATCAAAGAAGAACAGACCACTTCAAGAAGAGCTGCGAGAGTGTCCGCTGTTTTTATAGACTCACACTGTCAGGGCACAGCCTCGAACTCAGGTCAGAGGCTCTCAGTGAGCCACAGGAGAGGAGATGAACCCAAGTGCAGAGACAAACTCGACATTATACATTTTTTTTAACTTTTAAAATACAAAAAATGCAAACATAGAAAAAGGCAAAAAACAAGAAACAAAGTTTATACACAAAGTTCAGTCAATTAATACAAAAATCCATGATTTAAATCCACAGTGCAAAAGTTCTCTTCAAAAAATATAAAACAGCAGAAATAGGTCCTCAACAAAAAAGGGGAAAAGATTTCATGAAAGGGTTACAGAGACAACAAAAAATAACAATAACTTACTCAAGACATGAAGGGCTGGCTTAAAGGGCTTCAAGTGAGAGAAAATGGAGAGGCTGGTGAGAAACTGTTTATAGCTGCTGTAATTATAGCTGTTTATAGTGATCCCAGGAACAAACTTGATTTGTGAATGTTCCTTAAAAAAACCTTAAGTGTAAGTATAAAGAGATAGGTATGGTTTGTCATTATTTAATCAATTAAAATTTTTAATAATTGGCCATTGTTGTCATGGAAGTAGGATAAAACACTTAGGGATGTGCTCTGATAGGAAAATAATCAACTTTTGGGGTTGAAATAGATTATTCCTTACTCAAAATTGAAATGATGTAAGCAAAAACAACTCTTATTTTTTGTTTATTCAATTCAAATATAGAAAGAATCAGAAAGCATTCACATTCAGAAAACACTGTATATTCTCTGCGCCTCAGTCTCTTTAAAAGACAGATGATTATCAGATAAACATTCGGAGTGAATGAGGTGTTGAATGTGCAGGAGGGTGTCTGTGTCTCCAGGGGCTGATTGTGACACTCAGTAACTTCAGGATCACACACACTGAGGTGTTCTGATCAACACTGAGTCTCCATTCCAGCTGTTCTGAGTTCAGTCCTAATGTCTGCATCCTGTACAGTCTCAGTGTAGAATTGTGTGCAGTCTGATTCACCGTGCAAGATGAACACACACTTCTCACTTCTCTGAGTCTATTTAATGTGTTAGAACTAAATGACTGATGTGTCTGTAAACATGTTCTCTATTCTCCAACATGGAAATCCAGGAACACCAAAGTCTTCATCAGTCACACACAGATGTTCATCTCCACCTGAATATAAAAGAAAAATAATTAATCTTTTAAAAAGCATCATCTTGTTCAGACAAAAGCAGCAGCAGGAAGTCAGAGACAGCAGGGTGTCACAAGATGATGAGATGTTCATTTATAATCACTCTCATGCACTAAACCGTGACATTTTGTAGACTCTGTCTGACTCACTGTCTTCTGCCTTCACACATATTTCAAATCAACTCACTTTACTGAAGGAGAAACAGCATTAAAGCCAATTGTCAGAAATATTCTGATTCAATAAAATGTAGCAAAATCTTGGTTTTAATTCTTACTGTGGTAATCTGACATTTACTGAAGCTAAAGAGAAATGTACAGAATAAAGTTATTACTCACTCCACTTCTTCTAGTTTGTAATGTTCATCATTCTGAAGAGCAGAGAGCAGCTTCCTTCCTGAGTCTCCAGTTTTATTCCCCTTCATCTCCAGTTTTCTCAGGTGTGAGGGGTTTGATCTCAGAGCAGAAGCCAGAGCAGCACAGCCTTCATCTGAGATACCACAACCACACATCCTACAGAGACACAATGACACACTCTTCACTCTCTTGAGTTCTGGTTCTAGCTCAAGATGCAACATACAGGGAAGGCGACACAGCTGGGTAAACCAAAGCAGACATTTATTAGCACAAAAAACTGATAACAGAATTATAACGTCAGTAAACAATGATATCAGTCAGTCTTATGCAAATGTATGAAGTGTTGTACCAGCAAGTGTGTAAATGCACAAGGACAAAATAAACAGTAAGTAAATCTAAAATGAGGAAATGGCAAAACTGCCTTAGCAGCAGCCCTGACTAGTGGAAGCAGTGCGGTTAAATCAGCCACCGCAACAAGGCTTAGGGTCGCACAAACCACGCCCCAATCACATCAACCGCACATAAAAGAGAAAAAATGACAGAAAACACACAGACACAGCACTAACTGGGTCGTAGCAATGAACATTTACATTTTTTATGTCTTTATAAAACTTTTGGTGGTCAGTGAAAGACCGATTCTAGAAGAGAAGTAGAGTACAAAATTGTGTGTGTGTGTGTGTGTGTGAGAGAGAGAGAGAGAGAGAGAGAGACTGCGACTGCTGCGACTTACAGTTTTTGCTCCTTTTTATTTTTTTTCCCACCTTATCAGTAAACCTGTAGCATTAATGTTTTAATTCTATTTTTGAGATCATTTCCATTTCATTGCTGCTTTTAAGCCCCACAGCTCAAACACAGTGCATTTAGTTTTTGTGGCCCATGTGCATTTTGTGTGATTAGCAAATCACACAGCAGCTTTAGCAAATTTCACAGTAGTTTCAGACATGTGCATCAAGACCCTACTACCTCTGCTTCAGTATATTATTTAGTCTCTATTCTAGTAGAGAATGAGTCTTCCTGAGGAGCAGGTCATGTGACTCTCAGAGAGATGATCTTACCTGAGTGTCTCCAGTTTACAGTGAGGATTCTCCAGTACAGCAGAGAGACGCTTCACTCCTGAGTCTCCTAGTTGATTCTGAGACAGATGCAGTTCTCTCAGGTGTGAGGGGTTTGATCTCAGAGCTGAAGTCAGAGCAGCACAGCCTTCATCTGAGAAACCACAATCCCACACCCTGCAGAGACACACAATGACACACTCTTTACTCTCTCAGTTTAGAAAAACAAATTATTTTCACTGATATCTATTTTATTATATCTAGATATCTATTTTAGAATAGAAGTCTTTATTTGTCACATAAACATTTCAGTGTATATGTGAAATTCTTTTTTTATGCATATCCGTAACCCAGACCCTTTCCCTCTTGGTTTCATACTTGCTTTCAAGATGATTTGTGTGTAAAATGATTTATTAATCAGAATGATATGAGGATTTAATATCACCTATTTATTCTAATTAACAATGATACTGAGTTATATTTAGTTTCTCTCATCTGTTGTTTGTGATATTAAACTATTAGCAGAATCTGAACAGAGAACAGCAGACTGACCATGAACTTTAATCAGAGAGAGAGAGAGAGAGAGAGAGAATCTCAGATGGTTCTCTACTAGACTTATGGTGCACTATACAGGGGGAATAAACTCATTTCCCCACAGCCTATGTAGTGCATTTATATAACAATATATATTTATGTTATTGGAGAATCAAGGATCGGAATCAATTGTGAATCATGTGAGGAACTACACACTCAATCATGAATTAAAATTAATTAAAAATAGAAATACATATAAATCAAGTTAAGTATAAAGCGTTCATTTTAAGGTGAATTAATATAAATGTCTAAATCAGATTACTCACTGATAATTTATTGTTAAATGAAGCCTTAATGAAATCTGAAATCCTCATTTCCTTCTGCTATTAATGATGTGTCTCTCAGCAATAATTGAGATTCCTGAATTATAAAATTGATGGAGTGTAAAAAGGTCTACAAACTGGGTTCATCGGGTTCTACAGGTTCTTTTTCTTTCGGCTGCTCCTGTTAGGGGTCGCCACAGCAGATCATCTGTCTTCATCTCATTCTGTCCTCTGCATCTTCCTCTGTCACTCCAACCACCTGCATGTCCTCCCTCACCACATCCATAAACCTCCTCCTTGTTCTTCCTCTTCTCTTCCTGCTTGGCGGTTCCATCCTCAGCATTCCTCTCCCGATATACCCTGCATCCCTCCTCTGCACATCCCCAAACCAACTCAGTCTCACCTCTCTAACTTTGTCTCCAAACCTTCCTACCTGCACTCTCCCTCTAATATACCCATTTCTAATCCTGTCCATCTTCGTCACTCCCAACGAAAATCGATCAATTCTGCCACTTCCAGCTCCATGTCCTGTCTTTTTGTCAGTGCCACTGCCTCCCAACCAAACAACATAGCTCGTCTCACAACCATCTTGTAAACTTTCCCTTTCATTCTTGCAGATACCCTTCTATCACAAATCACTCATGCCACTCTTCTCCACCCACTCCACCCTGCTTGCACTCTCTTCTTCACTCCTCTACCACACTCTCCATTACTATGGACAGTTGACCCCAAGTATTTAACGTTATCCACCTTCACCTTCGCAACCTCACCATTCTGCCACCCACCCTCTCATTTATGCTTATATACTCCATCTTGCTCCTACTGACTTTCATTCCCCTTCTCTCAGGGCTCATCTCAACCTGTTCCCTACCCTCACTACAGATCACAAGGTCATCTGCAAACATCATGGTCCGTGGGGACTCCTGTCTGATCTCATCTGTCAACCTGCCTATCACCACTGCAAACAAGAAAGGGCTAAGAGCTGATCCTTGATGCAATCCCACCTCCACTTTGAACCAGTCCGTCATTCCTACCACACACCTCACCGTTGTCACACTGCCCTCATACATATCTTGCTCCACCCTCACATACTTCTCTGCCACTCCAGACTTCCTCATACAGTACCAGGGCTCATCTCTCGGCACCCTGTCATACACTTTTTCTAAATCCAAAAACACACAGTGCAACTCCTTCTGGCCTTCTCTATACTTCTCCATCAACATTCTCAAAGCAAACATCACATCTGTAGTGCTCTTTCCTGGCATGAACCCATATTGCTGTTCACAGATTATCACCTCTCCTCTCAGCCTAGCTCCCACTACTCTTTCCCATAACTTCATAGTGTGGCTGATCAACTTTATGCCTGTATCTGTAGTTACTGCAGCTCTGCACGTCTCCCTTATTCTTAAATGTTGGTACCGGTACACTTCTCCACTCCTCAGGTATCCTCTCACTTTCCAAGATTTTGTTAAACAATCTGGTTAAAACTCCACTGCCATCTCTCCTAAACATCTCCATGCCTCCACTGGTATGTCATCTGGACCAACTGCCTTTCCACTCTTCATCCTCTTCATAGCTGTCCTCACTTCAGCCTTACTAATCCCCTGCACTTCCTGATTCACTATCTCCACATCATCCAACCTTCTCTTTCTCTCTCTCTCTCTCATTTTCTTTATTCACCAGCCCCTCAAAGTACTCCATCCACCTTCTCAACACACTCTCCTCACTGGTCAGCACATTTCCAACTGCATCCTTTATCACCCTAACCTGCAGCACATCCTTCCCTGCATGGTCCCTCTGTCTGGCCAATCTGTACAAGTCCTTTTCTCCTTCCTTGGTGTCCAACTTTTCATACAGCTCACCATACACATTTTCCTTAGCCTTTACCACCTCTCTCTTCATCTTGTGCCTCATCTCCTTGTACTCCTGTCTACTTTCTTCATCTCTCTGACTATCCCAATTCTTTTTCGCCAACCTCTTCCACCTTATGCTTTCCTGTACTTCGTCATTCCACCACCAAGTCTCTTTGTCTTCCTTCCTTTGTCCAGATGTCACACCAAGTACCTTCCTCATTGTCTCCCTCACCATTAAGGATTGATGGCTTTGTTGACCTTTTATAAACTTCAATATTGTGCAGTTTGGTTGTACAAAAAATCATTTATTAATTACTTTATGATTAACTCCTAAAATACTTGGATGAAAAGTAGTGTTGCCACTGCAATACTGACGACGGCAGCCATAGTCCCGTGGGCAGTGTGCGTGATTAGTTACAGCTTTTAAATCTCTCAGTAATTTCAGACATACGTGATGCACGCATCAAGACATGTTTTGCACTGCAGCTTCTCCCATTTGTACGTTTGACCCAAAGAATCTGTGACATTCATCAGTGTGCAGTAAAAAGATTGATAATAAATAATAAATAATAAAACCTCTGCTATACATTAGAGAATGTGTCTTACTGAGGAGCAGGTCATGTGAATCTCAGAGAGATGTTCTTACCTCAGTATCTCCAGTTTGCAGTGAGGATTCTCCAGAACAGCAGACAGACACTTCACTCCTGAGTCTCCTATTTTATTCATAGACAGATTCAGTTCTCTCAGGTGTGAGGGGTTTGATGTTAGAGCTGAAGCCAGAGCAGCACAGCCTTCATCTGAGATACCACAATACTGCAACCTGCAGAGTCACAATGAGACACTCTTCCTCAACTTTATAATGGTTTTATTATTTAGAACAGGGGTGTCCAGTCTTATCCACAAAGGGCTGGTGTGGGTGTGGGTTTTCATTCCAATCAAGCAGGAGCCACACCTGATCCCACCTGTTTAATCAGTAGGTCTTTTCAGTGTTTCACTAGACTCAGGTGTGGCTTCTGCTTGGCTGGAATGAAAACCTGCAAGCACACCAGCACTTTCCGGATAATATTGGACACCCCAATACACAAGCATTTAATCACATGTTTATTCGAATTAAGAAAGTAATTAAAACAATGTAATTCCTGAGTGTTATATTTAGTAATATTTAGTTTTCTCTCACTCTCTCACTTTACAAACATCACATTTTGTGAGTCTTAGAGCACCAGGTATAAAGATAATATTCTTAAGAGCGAGTGTTATCCTATAAATAAATTCGCATTACAGCTGTTTTCAGAGTGTGTGTGTGTGAGGCATGTGTGCATTATATGAATCATATCTGTGTATTAAAGCATGTGTAGTGAGCATGCACTGTGATTTCCTTTCATACACACCTATTGATCCTGTTCTCTACTTTAGCTCTGTGTTACTATATGAATGGATTTGAGTCACTGGGTTTACTCAGACACTCTTTATTTATGATAAAATGTGAAATAATACGAGATCATTTTAGGACCTTAATGAAAGAACTATTGAGGTTTTAATAATGCTTCTCCATTGGGTTGCTTCTGTAACACAGATCTGGCAACCCTCATAGAAGTTAGAGGGAGAATGTTGAAGGAATTGATTGAAATAATATTCAGTAACAGAAGAAAAACTATTTCAGCTTTAAAAAGAAAAAAAATAAACAAGAATTGTTGATGTGGCTTGCAACTATTGCAATTATTGTAAGTTCTGTTTTCTGCTCTTTTTATTTTTTTACCTTTTCAGTCCTATGGCATTAACTTTTTTAGTTTCCAAGTTTTAGTTTCTATACCCTTTTTTTATTTCCACAATTTCAGTGCTGCGTCAGTCTGATGATCTTACCACAGTGTGTCCAGTTTACAGTGAGGATTCTTCAGTACAGCAGAGAGACGCTTCACTCCTAGGTCTCCTAGATTATTCCTAGACAAATTCAGGTTTTTCAAGTGTGAGGGGTTTGATATCAGAGCTGAAGCCAGAGCAGCACAGCCTTCATCTGAGACTCCACAACCACACAACCTGCAGAGACACAATGACACACTCTTCACTCTCAGTTTATGAACTTTTACATTTTGTGAGTCTTAAAACTTGGTTCGTCAGTGAAAGAGTGGTTCTAGAAGAGAAATTTATTACAAAATAGTGTGTATGTGTGTGCACTAGATGAATCATATCTGTGTATTAAAGCATACAGTAGTGAGCATGCACTGTGATCTCCTCTCATACACACCTATTGATCCTGTTCTCTACTTTAGCTCTGTGTTACTATATGAATGGATTTGAGTCAGTGGGTTTACTCAGACACTCTTTATGACAAAATGTAGAATAATACAAGACCATTTTAGGACCTTGCGCATGGTTTAATACTGACATGTTGCAGACGCATCAAGCACCTAAAACTGAGGAGCAGGTCATGTGACTCTCAGAGAGATGATCTTACCTCAGTATCTCCAGTTTGCATTGAGGATTCTCCAGTATAGCAGAGAGACGCTTCACTCCTGAGTCTCTAAGATTATTATTAGATAGTTCCAGGTCTCTCAGGTGTGAGGGGTTTGATCTCAGAGCTGAAGCCAGAGCAGCACAGCCTTCATCTGAGACATCACAACACTGCAACCTGCAGAGACACAATGACACACTCTTCATAATAGATCTCAGTTTAATACTTACTTTAAAGATGATGTGTGTGTGCAAAATGATTTTATATTATTCAGAATGACGTGAGGATTTAATATCAACTTTTAATTCTAATTAACAATTTTAATTAAAAAATGATAGTACTGGGTGTTATATTTAGTTTTTCTCATCTGTTGTGTATGATATTAAACTGTCTTCTAACAGAGAACAGCAGACTGACCATGAACCTGTGAATACAGAAGAAACACTCTGACAATATCATCACCAAACAACATGACTGACTGTCTCTTACACACTGCAGTGATTCTCGCATTGGACTGTCTCCCTTCTCTTGAACAATTACAAGGTATAAGTAAAGCTGCAAGCAGCATTTTCGGGGGCCAAGCACCCAGACTCGGTGAGCCGTACAATCACAGACGTGCTACAATTGTTGCATAAGCAATCACAGGAAAGCAAAGCCACAACTTTAGGCAAAGGGATTCAAGAATGATTTGTAGTTTCACACATTTGCCAGTCTGTTACGGGAGAACGATTTTGAATATCAGAGTTCCTTTGATAACTTTTGTTTAGACAGGTCTCAAGATGATGTGAGCCATATTTGGTAAGGTTTGCAGGAGGAGTAGCAAAAACGGCAGTTAGATGGAAGAATTTTTTAGCATGTTATTGTTACTTTTGATCAATAGGTTAGCGCTGTTGCATAGCCTCAGGTAATGAAACAGAAGAAGAAGAAGATGAAGACCTAGAATAACAATATGGTGTTCTCATAACTTCGGTGCTTGGCCCCCTATTTAGCACTGACCAAAACATTACCGCTGTTATTGAGAGTTATTAACATTAAGAGTACTATAGGTGCATAAGTATTTTTGGTTTAGTTTAATAATAATCAGTCAGGTTTTATAGAACTTATCTCTGTTTAACTGTATTTTTAATGCACATGTATCTAATTATAAGTACAGTATAAGTTGTGACTCACGGAGAGATGATCTTACCTCAGTGTCTCCACTTTACAGAGAGGATTCTCCAGTACAGCAGAGAGACGATTCACTCCTGTGACTCCTAGATTATTCTGGGACAGATGCATTGTATTCACAGTCAGATGCAGTTCTTGCAGTTTGGAGGTTTCTGATCTGAGCACTGAGTCCAGAGCTGTCCAACTTTTCTCTTTAATTGTATCACAGCTGATACTGAAGGAAATAAAATAATACATAACATGAACTAACACTAATGCAGATTATCAAAAAGCTCCTCAAAGCTTTCACTTAGTGTACCTTCTTATTTTTATAAATACCAAAATAAAAGAAATAACACAGGCTACAATTTGTGAAAAGGTCAACACAACTAAAAAGTTACAATTTATAATTAGCATATAATGAAATTATATTATTACATTATAATAAATTAACTGAATTGATGCCACCACTTGAATAAAACCTTTACCAAATCATAATAATAAGAAAGTATTTTGTATTTTTTATATGCCATTTGTCTGCTTAACTGCACTTTAAGTATAAAAAAATTACAGTCAGGTTCAAAAGTATTTGGACAGTGACACAGTTTTGGTAATTTTGCCTCTGTACACCACCACAACCAATTTGAAATGAAGCAGTCAAGGTGTGTGTAACAACTGAGGCTGATATCCATTCAGCCGTCCACCAGAGGGAGCCCTCTCCCGAATACTGATATACTTCTTCTATGCCTACTTCCTGTTTGGCACATGTATTTCAGGGCCTAGCTCACCTGTATTCATTGCGAAGTATTGCGAGCTTACCACTGCCTTACTGAGCGTTTTTCATTGCCTGTAGTTTGATACTTGTTTCATGATCTTTGTGCCTGACTTCTGGATCTCGTCTTTTGGATTAATGCTTTGTTTTGTTTGCCTGGTTGGACTGCCTCTCATTTTGCCTGACTCAACGACCATGCCTCTTTGCCTCATTGTTTGGAGTTATTTGCTACTTCTGTTTAATAAACTGTCCGTACATGGATTCAGAAACTGCCTCCACATCTGGTTCCTCACAGAATACTTCGCCTGCCTTGAATCCAGCAGAAGTTTCGCAGCTTCAGGCCGCGTTCGCTTACCAAAGAGAGCTTCTTAAAGGGTACCAAGAACATTTAAACAACTTACGAGCCACCAATGACTACCTCACTCGTTACATCCATTCTCTGCCATCTGCTCATGCTGAACCGGTAAGATTTGCACTCCCTGATAAGTTTGATGGCTCCGCTGAGAAGTGCAGGGTTTTTTTGCATCAATGTAAAATATATTTCTCAAACCAACCAGAATCATTTAGCCAAGATTCAAAGAAATGTGCATTTATGATGTCTCTTCTCACTGGCAAAGCTCTTGACTGGGCCACAGCAGTTTGGGAGAATGACCCACAATTCCAAACATCTTTTGATTACTTTGCTCAGCTAATTCATGAAGTGTTCGAATACCCGGCAGGAGGTAAAAATGTTTCCGTTCAGTTGCTTCATTTACGCCAGGGCCAAAAAACAGCAGCTGATTATGCTAGCGGCTCAGAGTGGGTGGAATGATGTTGCGTTATTATGATGATGTCTTTTTCGAGAGGGGCTTAATCATGAATTGCAAGCTGAACTTGCCTGCAAGGGTGAAGATTCCTCACTGTCTGAATTCATTCCTATGGCTATCAAAATTGACAATCTACTTCGTAATGCACCACGTTCTAAAGCTCGCCCAGTCTCACAAACTGCATCTGCCATTCAAGCCCTTACAAGCTCAGAGTCTCCAGAGCCCATGCAAATCGCTTATACACGAGTCTCCTCTGAGGAATGCCTACGTCACAGAAATGTAAGATTATGCTTTTACTGTGGGGAACCGGGTCATCAGAGCATCTCGTGTCCTCACAAAACTCTGCATCTTCACTCCATCACAGTTTTTCTTTACCAGTGGAAATTTCCTCTGATGTTAACTGTAAATCTGTTACAGCGTTAGTGGTTTCTGGAGCTGCAGTTAATTTAATACACCACGACCTGGTTCAAGAACTTTGCATTCCCACAATCCCTTGTATACCATCCGTAAACATCACAGTTGTCGACAATGCCCCCATTGGCACCGGAATAACACATCAGACAGTACCAGTTAACTTGCAAATTGGACTATTTCACACTGAAACCATCTCTCTTTACATTACCAACACCCCCAAGAATGCAGTTATCCTGGGGCATCCATGGCTGGCTACTCACGACCCATCCATTTCCTGGAAACATGGTGAGCTAACACAATGGTCAGACTACTGTTACTCGCACTGTCTTCATGTCACAAGTTCCCTGCCATGTTTTACTACCAATATTGAAAGCCCAGACGTCCAAACGGAAAAGAAGATCCCTGATGAGTATGCAGAATTCTCTGAAATTTTTAGTAAAGCTAAGGCAACTCAACTTCCTCCTCACCGACCTTTGTACTGCGCAGTTGAGTTACTGCCGAATATGACACCCCCTAAAAGCAAGGTATATCCATTGTCACGACCAGAAACCTTAGCCATGGAGACTTATGCCGAAGAGGCATTAGCATCTGGATTTATTCGTCCCTCTACTTCACCGGCTGCAGCAGGCTTCTTCTTCGTGGAGAAGAAGGACGGAGGCCTCCGACCATGTATAGATTACAGAGGATTAAACGCAGTAACCATAAAATACTGATATCCACTACCACTTGTTCCTTCAGCTCTTGAACAACTTCGGGAGGCACGCATTTACACCAAGTTAGACTTGAGAAGTGCTTACAACCTCATTCGAATCAGAGAAGGGGACGAATGGAAAACAGCATTCATCACCACTAGGGGGCACTATGAGTATCAGGTAATGCCGTATGGGCTAGCCAATGCACCAGCAGTCTTCCAGTCATTCATCAATGAAATCTTCCGTGATCTCCTCAACCAGTGTGTGATAGCCTACATAGATGACATTCTCATATACTCTCTAGATAAAGCCCAACATGTACAACATGTTAAGACAGTCCTCTCACACCTCCAACAACACCAACTGTATGTTAAGGCAGAAAAATGTGAGTTCCACAGTACACAAACCACCTTCCTTGGTTACAACATGAGCCACCAAGGTGTGGAAATGGATAGCTCAAAGATACAAGCTGTTACAGAGTGGCCAAGACCCAATACAGTCAAAGAGCTCCAACGATTTTTGGGTTTTGCCAACTTCTATCAAAGATTCATCAGAAACTACAGCACGATTGCAGCTCCCCTCACAACTCTGCTCAAAGGTAAACCATCGAAGTTACCATGGAATGATGAGGCACAAAAAGCTTTTGTTTCCCTCAAAACCAGCTTCACAACAGCACCAATTCTCAAGCATCCAGACCCTAACCTCCCTTTTGTTGTGGAAGTAGACGCTTCTGACTGTGGTATCGGTGCAGTCTTGTCCCAGCGTTATGGCAATCCAGGCAAACTTTACCCCTGTGCTTTCTTCTCTAGGAAATTGAATGAAGCTGAAAGAAATTATGACGTCGGGAATAAAGAGTGACTGTCTATGAAGGCTGCCCTAGAAGAATGGTGACACTGGCTAGAAGGGGCCATCCATCCTTTCCAAATCATCATTGATCACAAGAACCTTGAATACATTAAGAGTGCCAAAAGACTCAAGCCCGATGGTCATTGATTTTTACTAGGTTCCAGTTCACAGTCACCTACCGCCCTGGCAGTAAGAACGGCAAAGCAGATGCCCTCTCACTCAGGTATGATCCACCTCATGCATTATCACATACTGAACCCATATTACCACCCTCTGTCATCATCGCACCTATTACCTGGGACATCATGGAGGAGATCCAAAGCGCACAGCAGTCTGATCCTGCACCACCTGAATGTCCACCAACTAAACACTACGTACCTCAAACTCTGCGACAAAGAACTATCCAGTGGGTCCACACATCCTTGAGCACAGGACACCCAGGTATTCAGAGAACAATTAATCTTGTACGTAACTCATTTTGGTGGCCATCTTTAACAAATGTTATTGCTTATGTCAAATCTTGTCAAATTTGTGCCCAGTCTAAGACTCCCAAGGAATTGCCAGCTGGCCTGCTCCAGCCATTACCAATCCCACAGAGACCATGGTCGCACCTATCTATTGACTTTGTTATGGGTCTACCTAATTCCAATGGTTTTACCACAATTCTTGTCATCATAGACCGGTTCTCTAAATCATGCCGAATCATTCCCATGAAAGGACTACCCACGGCTATGGAAACTGCTAACGCTCTATTTCACCATGTCTTTAGGGTGTATGGCCTACCAGAGGACATTGTAACAGATCGGGGATCCCAGTTCACCTCCAGAGTCTGGCATGCCTTTTGCCAGCAACTAGATATCAACATAAACTTAACTTTGGGATATCATTCACAAACAAACGGACAGGTAGAGAGACTTAATCAGGAAGTAGGCAGATATCTCAGGTCTTATTGCAGCCAAGAGCAACAAAGGTGGAGCGACTTCCTCCCATGGGCTGAATATACACAGAACTCCCTTACTCATTCCTCAACTGGCCTCACTCCTTTCCAATGCATGCTGGGCTATCAACCTCCAATGTTCCCTTGGTCGGGAGAACCTTCTTCAGTGCCAGTGGTGGATGATTGGATCAGGCGGAGTGAACGGGTGTGGAATAGTGCGCACGTTCGGCTGCAGCGGGCAGTACAAGCCCAACGGATCCAGGCCGACAGACGAGGACGTCCTCACCCAAACTACCAGCCAGGTCAAAGGGTATGGCTATCCATACGTGACCTCAAGTTGCAGCTACCCTGTAGGAAGCTCAGCCCAAGGTATGTGGGTACTTTTAAAATATTACGTCAGATTAACCCAGTTACATACTTGTTTGGAGCTTCCTACTAATTAGCGTATCTCTCCCTCCTCCCATGTGTCCCTGCTGAAACCGGTCCACCCGATGTCTGGCCCCAGAACCACGGGTCATGAACCCCCACCTCGATTGGACATTGATGGAGCAGCAGCATATATGGTCAACGAGATCCTGGACTCAAGACGAAGAGGGGGCCAGATGCAGTACCTGGTGGACTGGGAGGGCTATGGACCGGAGGAGAGATCTTGGGTAGCTGCCAGAGACATACTGGACCCGTCGCTGATCCATGACTTTCACCAAGCACACCCTGACTGCCCAGCACCACAACCAAGGGGACGTCCCAGCAGAAGAACACCGGGAGGTGTTCGTAGAGGGAGAGGTTCTGTAATCTCACAATGTGATTGAAGTGTAGACTTTCAGCTTTAATTCAAGGGCTTTAACAAAAATATTGCATTAACCATTTAGGAATTACAGCCATTTTTTAAGTGTAAAAATTGGACAAACTAACAATCATAAATATTAGGATTATTTTTTAATACTTGGATTTCACTGACTGCCTGAAATCACCAAATGCTGAGTTTCCTCCCTTGAGATGCTTTGCCAGGTCTTTACTGCGGCCACCTTCAGTTGCTGCTTGTTTGTGGGTCTTTCTGCCTTCAGTTTTGTCTTCAGTAAGTGAAAAGCAGCTCAACTGGGTTGAGGTCATTGGACATTTAAGAACATTTAATTTCTTTGCCTTAAGCAGCTCTTGGGTTGCTTTCATGGTATGTTTTGGGTCATTATCCATCTGTACTGTGAAGCGCTGTCCTATCAGTTTTGCAGCATTTGACTGAATCTGAGCAGAAAGTAAAGGTCTATACACTTCAGAATTCCTCCTGCTACTGCTACGGCAGACATACATGCCCATGCAATAACACTGCCTCCAATATGTTTGACAGATGATGTGGTATGCTTTGGATCATGAGCCATACTCTTCTCTTCCCATCATTCAAGTTAACCTTGTGGTACTTTTTAGAGGTTTTTTTTGTCTAATCTGGCTTTCCTGTTCTTGAATCTTACCAGTGGTTTGCATCTTGAGGTAAACCACCTGTGTTTACATTCATGAAGGCGTCTCTTGAATGTAGACCTTGACAATAATACGCCTACCTCCTCCAGAGTTTTCTTGACTTGGCTAGATGTTGTGAAGGGGTTTTTATTCACCAAGAAAAGAATTCTGCGATCATCCACTATAGTTGTCTTCCGTGGTCTTCCAGGCATTTTGGTGTTGCTGAGTTCACCAGTGCATTCCTTCTTTTTAAGAAAGTACCAAATTGTTGATTTGGCCACTCTTAACGTTTCTGCTATCTCTCTGATAGGTCTGTTTTGTTTTTTCAGCCTAATGATGGCTTCCTTCATTTGCATCGACACATCTTTGGATCACATAGTGAGAGTTCCCATGAACATCTACTAAACACTTGGAATCAACTCCAAACCTTTTACCTTCTTAATTTGTCATGAAATAAGGAGGAAACAGGCCACATCTGGCCATGAAACTGCTTATCAGTCAATTGTCCAATTACTTTTGAGCCTGTGAAAATAGATGGACTCTGTAAAAATGGCTGTAATTCCTAAACAGTTAATGCAATGTTTTTGTTAGACCCCTTGAATTAAAGCTGAAAGTCTACACTTCAATCACATCTTGATTGCTTCATTTCAAATCCATTATGGTGGTGTACAAAGGCAAAATTACCAAAATCATCTCAGTGTCCAAATACTTATGGACCTGACTGTAATGTGGAGAGATTCAAAGAAAAAAACCTGTTCAAAATACAAAGGGAAAATAAAGTATTGTACATATGAATATTACACTGATAATGTTTACGTAAATTCAAGAAACCTAAAGTCATAACTGAGACATAAATGTTTTCTCCTCAAATGAAAGCAAATGGCTTCCACATATTTAATACCTGCCATTCAGTCATATTCATTTGCTCATGCAATCATTATTCCCTAAGTCATTTGCTGACTTGGTCTGATTACACTGTCTGTGCTACATTTATCTGTTCTCATTAACACCAACCCTCAAGGGTCAAAACATCACAAACTGTTTGTCAAACTGCGTTCAGTTTCTCTCTTTCTAACACTGTAACAGTATAACAGTTATATTCAGCTTTACTTACATTGCTTTTCTGGATTCTGCAACCACAGGCATCACCTTCACAAGAACCCAATCTGATATGTTGTCTGTATTGGTGTATTTACTCAGGTCAAATTCTTCCAGCTCCTGCGCTGATGTCAGTAACACAAACACCAGAGCAGACCACTGTGAAGGAGAGAGTTCACTTTGTTTTCCAGACTTCAGGTAGTGTTGGATTTCCTCCACTAGAGAATTGTCACCCAGTTCATTCAGACAGTGGAACAGATTGATGGACTTCTCTGTAGGAAGGTCTCTACTGATCTCCTTCTTAATGTACTGAACTGTTTCCTCTTTGCTCTGGGAGCTACTTCCTGTCTGTGTTACAAAGTGATGTAAGAGTTTCTGATTGGACTCCAGCGAGAGACCCAGAAGAAAGCGAAGGAAAAGATCCAGATGTCCTGTCTGACTTTGTAAGGCCTGATCTACAGCACTCTGGTGGACATCTGAGATTGTAATTTCTTTCGTTTCCAGTTTTGAAGACTGACTCTGATCTAGAACATTTCTCTTTTCCATCATGAATGTCAGATGCACATACAGAGCTGCGAGATGCTCCTGAACACTCAGATGAACAAAGCAGTACACTTTACTCTGGTGAAGCCCAAACTCCTCTCTGAAGATCTGTGTACACAGACCAGAGTACACTGCTGCTTCTGTCACATCAATGCCACACTCTCTCAGGTCTTCCTCATAGAAGATCAGGTTGCCTTTCTTCAGCTGCTGAAAAGCCAGTTGTCCCAGTTTCAAAACCATTTCTTCATAACTCTCCTTCTTCTTTGAGTACTTTCCTCTTATGATATTTGTCTGAATGATGAGGAAGTGTGTGTACATTTGAGTCAGAGTCTTGGGGATCTCTTCACTCTCTGCTTCACCCAACATTCTCTCTAGAACAGTGGCTGAAATACAGCAGAAGACTGGGATGTGGCACATGATGTAGAGGCTTCTTAACGACTTCAGGTGTGTGATGATGTTATTGGCCAGGTTCTGATCACTGATCCTCTTGCTGAAATATTCTTCCTTCTGTGGGTCAGTGAACCCTCGTACCTCTGTGACTCGATCGACACACTCAGAGGGGATTTGATCAGCTGCTGCTGGTCGGGAGGTGATCCAGATGAGAGCAGAGGGAAGCAGATTCCCTTTGATCAGGTTTATCAGCAGCACATGCACTGATGCTGATTCATTTACATCACACACTCTCACTGTGTTCTGGAAATCTAGAGGGAAACGACACTCATCCATTCCATCAAAAATAAACAGAACTTTTTCTAAACTGGAAATGTCCATTTCTTTTGTCTCCTTAAAATAGACATGAAGGAGCTCCATCAGACTCAGTTTTTGGTCCTTCATCAAATTCAGCTCTCTGAAAGGAAGTGGAAATATGAGGTGGACGTCCTGATTTGCTTCCCCTTCAGCCCAGTCCAGAATGAACTTCTGCACTGAGACTGTTTTTCCAATGCCAGCGACTCCCTTTGTCAGCACGGTTCTGATGGGGTTGTCTTCTTCAGGTAAGGGCTTAAAGATGTCATTGCATTTGATTGGTGTTTCCTCTGTTGTTTTTCTCCTGGATGCTGCCTCCATCTGTCTCACCTCATGTTCATTATTGATGTCTCCACTGTCTCCCTCTGTGATGTAGAGCTCTGTGTAGATCTCATTCAGGAGTATTGGGTTCCCCTGGTTTATCATCACTCCATTCAAACACTCAAACTTCTTCAACAGATTTAACTTGAAGGTTTTCTGGACCTCAGTTCCAGCAGATGCAGTGTCTTGCCTGTCATATGATAATGTAGGAAGACTCTTAGTACAATGTACATCATTTTAATGGACTTTCTATGATGTAACAGTGTAAATATCATATTTCTTATGACTCCATAAATACCAGGTCAATCATTATTTTCTTGCTATGAAATTGCTTTATTCTCCTACGAGTTTTCTCTGATCTAATCACTCAATGGATAATTACAAGAAGAGACAGGTTTTTTATACCAGCATGTGACTGTCTTGTTGCTGGTTTTGATTACTCTGTATTTCTTCTGTTGATGTTTTCTATTCCATCTCCCACCCTCTGCAGAACACTTAGGATAGGAGTGGGCAATATTATGATTTTAAATCGTGAATCATTAAAATTGAGAGATTGCAAGTACCATGATAGTAGAACACACTTTGTCAGTTATGCTGAAAATGCTCAGACATGGCATCCCAAGTAGTTTTATGAGCCAGACTTTACTCTGTTCGCTAGTCTAGCTCACTCTCTGACAGACACACAAACAAATCGATAATAACCATGAGTAGGCAGTTGCTTAATTGACTTTTCTTCCTTGTTTTGCTTGACAACATGGCAACATGGCTGACAAAGCAGGAGGAGTTGGTGTCTAAAAAATTCAATAGCAGTTTTATGGAACTTCTGGATTTTACACAATTAACACAAACAAAAGTTTTTTGCAAAATATGCAACAGCAAGATTGGCAAATTTATGACAAGTTTATCCACTTCAAATAAAGCTCTCCAAAGTGTGTGCCGAGAGCCAGATAAAATGGGGTGCACATGAGTGTAAGAGCACCACACCCAAAAATAGCACTGAAACAATAAAAACAAATCCGTTTGAAAAAGCAGTCCTTATGTAAGTAAGCACTGAGGTAACACTTTACAATAAAGCTAACACTGTTCAACAACTCGTAGATAACTATGCAGGAACAAATGAGTAGTTCTTCATTAACACCCATCTTCTTCCTATAAAATACTAAGAACTACTAGTTAATTATTCAATATGTTAGTAGGAGTTCACTATTAACTAATTAACTGAGTCTTATATTTATCCTGAGTAACTACTAGTTAACTATGGTTCTTTTATAATAATTACTGATTAATTACTGATCACACAAACATTAATTCCCAATAGCTAAGCCTTCACTTCCTCCTGGAGATCTACTACCTAATATACCTCAACCTATTCCAATACCTCAGAACCTAAAATGTAAATATTTATGAGTTATTTATGTCTCACTTTATTGTATAAACTCATACATATAGTTAACATACATGCAAACAAAATTCCTAAGTGATTTATACAACTTAGAGCTGTTTGAGGTGACAAATTAATTTAAAATTACATTCTAATTACTTAAGCCAGTTAAATAAAATAATAATAATAAACTGGACAAGAATTAGCACTCCCTTTGCTCGTATTACATAAAACATGGTCTTTTTTTAAAACAAAGAAAATAAGAAGGCAATGTTCGTTTCTCTTTATGTACAGTAATGTTTTCTCCCAGTTACAAGTTTTTAACCTACTCAAATCTGTGTAAAGCCCTATGATCTCCAAGTAAAGTGTACTGCTTTGTGCATGTTTTTTTAAGTAGAATCTCAAATAACTTCTTTTATGCAGCTCTCATTACATGGGGTATATTTTATTGCAGTTGTAGAACCTACATAGTGCACTAAGGGGCCTCTAGGATATCATAAGATTCGACCACAGAAAAAGAGAGACTCTACTAAGCACCTGATCAAAATGTATAGCAATAGTTACGTAATAGGTGTTTTGGATGTGTATGTATTAATCTATCAGTTTCATATTACATATATAACATTAATTTTGATCAGGCACTTAGTAGAATCTCTCTTTTCAGTCAAGGAATCAAGCGTATGTAAACTTTTGAACTGGTTCATTTGTGTAAATTCAGTTATTATTGTGTCTTGTGGACTATATGTAAACCCCTGCTATGTGAAATAGCTTATTCAGGGCTGAACTAAATAATGCAATTTTTAATGATCTCTCTTATTTTTATTAATTATTAACATTTTGCAGATTGTGCAAGGCATATGTAAACTTATGACTCCAACTGTGTTTCATATTGTTTGACCTCAGTATCTGTAATGTCAAAATGTATTATAGTATTAAGTTCCACACCAATCCAGATATAATGCATTATTAATGTCTAATTTGAGTAGCCTATAAATATTTAAAAAAAACTGATTTGTCTCTCTACAGTAGTGTAACAATGAGGAGATGTTACCTCTGTACAGATGAGAGGTTTCCATCACCGAAGACCGGAGAAGAAGCCATAGATGCATCACTCTTCAGAGATACACTGCTGAGTACTGTTGCCTTTGCCAGCATATTACTGCACAACAACACCACAAATTACTTTAACTACTGGCTTTAACTAAACTTAGCTACCCAGGCCTTCCTTCCAATCTTGAACATCTCCAACCTTTTTAGTTTTATGGGTACCTGTTTAAGGGACCTAATGCAATTATTGTTCCATGGTGCATGCTTTGTATTTTAACCTCCCTGTTTCTGATCCTAACTGTTGCCCAGGAAGCTAAGAGAATCTAAATAACACAAAAATATATAATATTTACTAAAATCTTCCTTATTATTTGACAAACTATCATTTTGATGATGCAATCATTCTATTTTATTTATATTTTGTCAAAGTTTTGGTCCTTTTTCTGTGTTTTTTGTTATGTTTTTTTTTCCCCACTAGATGTCGCCCAGCCTTAGTTTATCTTTGTTGTAATTGGTTTCATTGCAGAATAACGAAGCCACAGAATAACCAAGCCACAATTAACCCAGAAACGCCGAACACCCAGGAGCTCCTTGTTACCGTGGCCCAGCATGAGTCTCAACTCAACTCAACTCAACTTTTATTTATAAAGCACTTTCAAAACCATTAAAATGGACCAAAGTGCTGTCCATAGATAATAAAATACTAAAATTCATGAAAACATAGAATAACAAGAAAGACATAACATCATGAAAAAACATACAGCCAATCCTTCACAATTCTCCGACCTAATCACACGCCGAAAGCTTGATAAAATAAATAGGTCTTCAAGTCCTTTTTAAAAATGTCCATGCTTGACGAGGATTTTATAGATAACGGTAACACATTCCAGAGTGCAGGAGCCGCAACAGAAAAAGCGCGGTCTCCACTACGCCTCAACCGAGACCGTGGGACAGTTAGGAGCATAGTTTGAGAGGAACGTAAATGACGTTGGGACTGGTAAGAGATTAACATGTCCTTTATATACTCAGGAGCCTGATTGTGCAATGCTTTATAGACAAACATTAACACCTTGTATTGTATCCTGTATTTTACAGGTAACCAATGAAGAGATATCAATACAGGTGTTATATGATCTCGTTTTCTGGTGTTTGTCAGAATTCTTGCAGCAGCATTTTGGACGTACTGAAGACGAGCAACCAGGGATTCACTTATGCCTATATAAAGAGCATTACAATAATCCAACCGTGTGGAAATAAAGGCATGCAAAACAGTCTCCAAGTCCTTGTTTGAAAGGATAGGTTTCAGTTTAGTCAATTTTCTTAACTGAAAAAA
>CM040482.1:1271556-1305691 GCA_022758105.1 Pangasianodon gigas | reverse complement strand
AATTTAGTTGTAAAAAATTATTTGCTAGCCATCCCTTTACCTCAGTCAAACACTTATAAAAATTAGCAAAAGATGTACAGCCATCACACTCCAAGGGAAAATACAGCTGTAGATCATCAGCATACAAGTGATAATTAATATTATATTGCCTAAAAATTGACCCCAAAGGTAACATATATAATGAAAATAAAGTCGGACCAAGAATTGATCCCTGAGGAACCCCCCAAGTGATGGTCGCAGATGACAAAACATAATTTCCAATTTTAACTGAGCATGTCCTGTCCTGCAGATAGGAAGAAAACCACTTAAGGGCTACACCCTTAATCCCAACATAATCTCTAAGGCGTTCTATTAAAATCACATGATCTAAAGTATCGAAGGCTGCACTTAAATCTAACATCATTAAGGCAACACTTTTCCCGGAGTCAATACTTAACAAAATATCGTTTGTAACCTTTAATAATGCTGATTCTGTGCTGTGTTTGGTCCTAAATCCAGACTGAAAAATATCCATTATGTTGTTTCCAATCAAAAAGTCAACAAGTTGATTATAGACAACTTTCTCTAAAATCTTATTCATAAAAGGCAATTTGGAAATAGGCCTAAAAATTTTTAAATCCTGTGAATCTAAGTTCATTTAGTCCACTGTACAACGCTATGAGGCTGTCCTGGCTCAGCAGGAGACCCTGATGGCCCAACACTCTCAGTTGCTGATGGATCTCTTGGTTGCAATCTGCCAGATCTTCCTGCTGCATCAGCTTCAGCACCTAGGGCAGCCTCTGTGCCCCTTCCTGAGTCTCGAGCCCCCACTCCAGTGGCCGAACCTCGGTTACCTCCCCCGCAGTGCTTCTCGGGCGACCCTAGTGCTTGTGACAGGTTTCTGACCCAGTGTTCCCTTCTGTTCGAGCTGCAGCCCTCCTCCTTCCTGTCTGATTGAGCCAAGATCGCCTATATGATTACCCTTCTCCCTGGAAAGGCTCTCTCGTGGCTATCTGGAAGGCGCAAGCCCCATTCTGTGCAAACTACTCTAGGTTTGTAAAGGAATTCAAGCTAGTGTTTGACCACCCTCTGAGCGGCCGGCAAGACAACGACAGTGCTGCCAAATATGCCATCAAGTTCCGGACCATAGCCGCCGGCAGTGGCTGGAACAACGAGGCCCTCATGATTTGCTTCTTGAGCGGGCTATCCGAGGCAATCAAGGACGACCTGGCTACTAGAGAGCCTGCCCGGGACCTTGAGGTCCTCATTGACCAGGCTGTCCTGTTGGATAATCGCCCTAGAGAGAGAGACCAGAGCCGTTCCCATGCTCCCACCCAGCCGGCCAGCCCTATTGCAGTTCAGGGGCGCTTTGATCCCCAAGACCCCTCGGAACCGATGCAGTTGGGCAGGGCCTGTCTCTCCCCTGAGGAGCGAAACCATCGCATGTGGGAACATTGTTGCTTATACTGTGGTCGGTCTGGCCATTTCCGTACCTCTTGCCCCTTGCTCTCGGGAAACGCCCAGTCCCGTACAGGCGAGGCAGGACTGTCACGGGAGTAACTCCCATTACTATTATGGGAAGTGATAGCTCAGTGGTTAAGTCATTGGACTTCTGCTCAGAAGGTTGAGAGTTCAAATCCCAGCCCCACCAAGCTGCCACTGCTGGGCCCTTGAGCAAGGCCCCTAACCCTCGACTGCTCAGTTGTATAAACGAGATAATTGTAAGTCGTTCTGGATAAGGACGTCTACCAAATGCCATAAATGTAAACTCGCACTGCTGCTCCCTCTGGGCTGGTCCTTCCCATCACTCTCACTTGGAGTCACCAGCAACACCCACTCCAGGCCTTAATTGACTCCGGCGCTGCTGGGAACTTAAAGGACATTTCCCTAGTCCCAGACCCTGACCATGCTCCCGAGTCCCTAGAAACCATAGATCTGTCCTGTATTCCCCCGCAGTACCACCACCTCAAGACAGTTTTTAGTAAGAGGAAAGCCACCTCATTTCCTCCTCATCGTCCCTACGACTGCGCTATAGACCTCGTCCCTGACTCCAGTCCCCCTAGAGGTCGCATCTTCTCGTTGTCCCCTCCTGAAAGGGCCACCATGAAAGAGTACATTGAGGAGTCCCTTGCGGCCGGGATTATCCGTCCATCTACTTCCCCGGCTGGGGCGGGGTTCTTTTTCATCGGGAAGAAGGACTGGGGCCTTCGGCCGTGTATCAATTACAGGGGGCTCAACAAGATCACTGTCCGCAACTGCTATCCCCTACCTCTCATGGCCACCGCTTTTGAGGTCCTTCAAGAGGCCTCGATTTTCACCAAACTGGACTTGCGTAATGCCTACCACCTTGTGCGTATCCGACCGGGTGACAAATGGAAGACAGCCTTCAACACGCCTACGGGGCACTATAAGAACCTGGTTGTGCCTTTTGGATTCACTAATGCTCCTGCGGTCTTCCAAACCCTGGTCAACGACGTACTTAGGGACATGCTCAACAAATTCGTCTTTGTGTATCTGGATGACATTCTCATTTTCTCGAGCTCTCTGCAGGAGCATGTTACCCATGTCAGCAAAGTCCTCAGACGGCTACTGGACAACCACCTGTACATCAAGCCAGAGAAATGCGAGTTCCACGTAACCCAGGTCCAGTTCTTGGGATTCGTCGTCAAGCCCGGTCTTATCCGAATGGACCCAAAAAAGGTGCGTGTAGTCATGGATTGGCCTACCCCCTTGTCAGTAAAAGAGGTCCAACGCTTCCTTGGGTTTGCCAATTTTTATCGCAAGTTTATCCGGAACTTCAGCTCCGTTGCAGCCCTGTTATCGGCACTCACCAAGGGCACCTCCGCCGGCTTTCGCTGGAGCCAGGACGCTGAGTCGGCCTGAAGTAGGAGTCAGAGCGGTGCTGTCTCAAAGGGGTAAGGACGGCAAGCTGCACCCCTGCACCTTCTTTTCCCACCGTCTTACCCCGACTGAGAGAAACTACCATGTGGGTGATCGAGAGCATCTGGCTGTTAAGTCAGTGCTGGAGGAGTGGAGGCATTGGCTCGAGGGCGCTAAACACCCGTTCCAAGTACTCACAGACCACAAAAATCTCGAGTACATCCAACAAGCCAAGCGACTCAATCTTCAACAGATTTCACTTTGTCCTGTCTTACCGTCCTGGTTCCAAGAACCTTAAGCCAGATTCACTCTCCCGAGTCTACGGAAGCACGTCATGAGAGGATAAGGTCCTCCCTATCATCCTGAGCTCGAAAATAGTAGATCTGGTCAGGTGGAAACTTGAGGACACAGTGAAACAAGCCCAAGTCAGAGAACCCGACCCAAGAAGTGGCCCGACCAACCGCTTGTATGTACCTAAGTCTGTTCGATCCTCGGTTCTCCAGTGGGGGCATTTCTCCCGTTTCTCATGTCACCCGGGTCCCTCGCGCACTCTCGAGCTCCTCCAGAGGCGATTTTGGTGGCCTACTATCAAGGAGGACATCACCACCTATGTCAGGGCCTGTCCCATATGCAACCAGACCAAAACCATGCACAAGTCTCCCCAGGGTCTCCTGCAGCCTCTTCCCATCCCTCATAGACCCTGGTCCCACCTGTCCATGGACTTAATTACCGGGCTTCCAGCATCCCAAGGAAACACCACCGTCATGGTCATTGTTGACTGGTTTTCCAAGGCCGTCAAGTTCATCCCCTTGCCCAAACTACCCACAGCCAAAGAAACGGCAAAGCTTATCATCACCCATGTTTTCCGCACCTTTGGCATACCACAGGCATCGTCTCTGATCGGGGACCCCAATTCTCCTCGCGATTCTGGCGGGCCTTCTGTGAGTCTCTGGGGGCCTCCGTGAGCCTATCGTCCGGGTTTCATCCCGAGTCCAACGGTCAGACAGAGAGAATCAACCAGGATCTCGAGACCACCCTGAGGTGTATGGCTGCCAACAACCCATCCTCCTGGTCCACCTTCATCATGCGGGCGGAATACGTGCACAACACTCTCCGCTCCTCAGCCACAGGCATGTCCCCATTTGAGTGCCAGTTTGGGTATGCTCCTCCACTGTTCCCAGAGCAAGAAGTAGAGACGGCTGTTCCCTCCGCTCGATAGTTCGTCAAGTGCTGCCGCCAAACCTGGAGAAAGGCCAGACTACAGCTCCTGAGGACCTCGCAGGGGGGGGGGGGGGTGGTTGGGCCCACTAGATGTCGCCCAGCCCCACTAGATGTCGCCCAGCCTTAGTTTTTCTTTGTTGTAATTGGTTTCATTGCTTTCATCTGTGTCTTGTTCCCGTTCTGTGTATTTAAGCCGTCCCTTTTGCCTTTGTTCCCCGCTTGGTTATTGTTGTTTCCTAAGCCCCTGTTGTCTTTATCGTTGCTTCTCTCTAGTTAATATCTTCTGTGTTTTTTCTAGCTCCCTTGCCTTGTTTTTGTCTTTTGTTCCCTGCTTCTCTATTGAGTTTTTGGCTGTTTTCAGTTCCCCTGCCTCGTCTCCGTTTTTGAGATCCTTCGCCTTCTTGTTTTCCCCGTTTTTTGCCCTTTTGTCATTTTCTTGATCGTTTTAATAAATTCTTGTGCACCACCTCAGGGTTTGCATCAAGGGTTCACTGCCTCCCTGTGGCTAAACAGTTAAACGTTTGTTCTTCACGCCAGAAAGCGAGGTTTGATTCCTAGTCCCAATAATATTTACTAATGTTGTTGTTGATTTTGGATAAAATTGCAGCTTTAATTTATATTTACTATTACTATGTTTGTTGGTGGTTTTGAATAAACCAAGCGGTAGCACAGCCTTGTGCAGTGGGTTAAGTGAGGAGACATTACCTGTGTACAGATACGGGGGCTCCATCTCTGAAAACCAGTGGAGAATCCATAGATGCATCACTTTTCACGGAGGCACAGCTGGGTTCTGGTGAGTCTGACCTCTTTTCCAGGATTTTACTGCACAATATTATAAATATTCCATTTGTAATTTATACCATCGCTACAATTTTTCTATT
Organism: Pangasianodon gigas; assembly: GCA_022758105.1. NCBI lineage: Eukaryota > Metazoa > Chordata > Actinopteri > Siluriformes > Pangasiidae > Pangasianodon > Pangasianodon gigas. Next base: position 1,300,730 of record CM040482.1, on the reverse strand, counting down.
AATTAAACAAGAAACTGTTAATTGACTTGTTAATTGAATTATTAATTGTAAATAAACATGAACTGTTAACTTTTAATGCCAGACATCATTGGATTCCCTGGGTCAAGTCGAGTTCAATGCACCCTATGACGTCAATTTCCGCCTGATTAGATTTTCCGACATCTGGGAGAAAAATTTTTTTTCGCTACTGCTCCTACAAATTTTCTCCAATCATCACCAAATTTGGCAAATGTCATCTTCAGAGTAAGCCTCACAAAACTTATCAAAAGAATCTTGAATATTCCAAACAGTTTGCCCGTAATGGGCCAACAAATCTGATGGCGAAGCCACCAAACAGGAAGTGAGAATGTATCTCAGCAGCGCCTCTGCACACTGATACAAAACTTGGTAGGCATTTTCAGGACCATGACCTGAGGCTATGTAACAAATTTTGTGCCAGTGCCACCTACTGGTCAAAAATAACAATAACGTGCTAAAAAATGCTTACATCTGCAATTTTTGCTACTCCAAATACAAAATAAATTTTGTCCAGTCTTCACCACATTTGGCTCACATCATCTTGACACCTGTTGAAACAATGCTGCAGCAATGCTACGCTGTTGCCCATTTGTTCATCTAGACCTTTCCTCCTACAGTCAGAGAATTCCACCACTGTCCGTGGTCTAAACTTACACATCATGTGTGGCTCACTGAGTCTGGGTGCTTGGTCCCCGAAAATGCTGCTTGCAGCTTTAATTTATATTTACTATTACTATGGTTGTTGGTGGTTTTGGATAAACCAAGCGGTAGCACAGGCTTGTGCAGTGGGTTAAGTGAGGAGACATTACCTGTGTACAGATAAGGAGACTCCATCTCTGAAAACCAGTGGAGAATCCATAGATGCATCACTTTTCACAGAGGCACAGCTGGGTTCTGGTGAGTCTGACCTCTTTTCCAGGAGTTTACTGCACAATATTATAAATATTCCATTAGTAATTTATACCATCTTTACAATTTTTCTATTAATTAAACAAGAAACTGTTAATTGATTTGTTAATTGAATTATTAATTATTATTATTAAACATGAATGGCTAACTGTTAACGCCAGGCATCATTGGATTCCCTGGGTCAAGACAAGTTCAATTCAGTTTAAAATATTTTTTTCGCTACTCCTCATACAAATTTTCTCCAATCATCACCAAATTTGGCAGATGTCATCTTCAGAGTAAGCCTCACAAAACTTATCAAAAGAATCTTGAATATTCCAAACAGTTGGTCCGTAATGGGCCAACAAATCTGATGGAGAAGCCACCAAACAGGACGTGAGGATGTATCTCAGCAACAACTTTGTGCACTGACACAAATCTTGGTAGGCATCTTCAGGACCATGACCTGAGGCTATGCAAAAAATTTCATACCAGAGTCACCTACTGGTCAAAAGTTACAATAACATGCCAAAAATGCTTACATCTAACTGCCATTTTTGCTACTCTTCCAGTCAGAGAATTCCACCACTGTCCATGGTCAAAACATACACATCATGAGTGAAACTACAAATCACTCTAGAATCCCTTTCCCTAAAGTTATGGCGCTGCGTTCCTGTGATTGTTTAGGCAACAATTGTAGCATGTCTGTGAATGTGTGGCTCACTGGTCTGGGTGCTTGGCCCCCGGAAATTGCAGCCTTAATTTACTATTTACTGTTACTATTGTTGTTGATTTTGGATAAACCAAGAGGGAGCAAAGCGTTGTGCTGTGGGTTAAGTGAGGAGATGTTACCTGTGTACAGATAAGGAGGCTCCACCTCTGAAAACCAGCGGAGAATCGATAGATGCATCACTTTTCACGGAGGCACAGCTGGGTTCTGGTGAGTCTGACCTCTTTTCCAGGATTTTACTGCACAATATTATAAATATTCCATTAGTAATTTATACCATCTCTACAATTATACTGAACTGTTAATTTTTAAAAAAAAATGGTTTTTAAGCATTATTTTATTGATAAATGATAACTAGCTTAAATGTATTGTCATCAATTCTATTATGGTAACTTATTCTTTCCATACACTCACTTAATATTTTAGACATGAACAGTTAAGGCCAAAAAATGACATGGTACTTTACCTCTTTTCTGAAGATGGGTCCATATTGTCTGCGTCCAGATCAGAGGTTTCCATCTTGAATATTAGTAAAGCATACACAGAGTCCTGAAGAATCTGATTTCTTCTGCTGAAATGGATTACACAAATGTGCATTTAAACATGGGTTCAAGCTTTCATGTCATAGGACAAATGTGCATCATTGCTCTTCCCCAGGTAAGTGATGCACCCGGCCGTCCACATGATGTCAAAGAAACCGTGATCAGACCAGGCCACTTTTGCTCTATTGCTCCATGGTCCAGTTCTGATGCTCAAATTGCCATTGTAGGCGCATTTGACAGTGGACAGGAGTCAGCATGGCCACTCTGACCGGTCTGCAGCTACGCAGCCCCATACTCAGCAAGCTACGATGCACTTGCAATCAATGAGCCAATTTTTTTTTTTTTTTTTGCTGAGACAAGCAAACAAGGTGCACTTGAAAAACAAGTGCACTTAGTTAGAAAGAGAAAGTAAAAGACACCAGGTCAGTCATCACAAAAATTCTATTGGTCTTTATTGCAACAGATCTCAGGGGTCCAGTGAGACATGCCTGATACTGCTCTACCCACTTGTTTGTACTGTATTTCAAACTTTCATGAACTCAAAGACAATACTCTTCTTCAGTTCACGATTAAAGCAAGCAATTCCACTGAAAACCTGCTCCAGTGCAGGGTGATACTATGACCCCATGAGCTGTTTCCTTTTCCTTCTGGCAGTAAATGTGCATGAAGCTCAGAGTCCAAACGGCCATCAGTAGATTTATACAAATGACTAACTATGAATTTTTTTTTTTTTTTAAATAAGTGGTTGCTTGTGAAAATGTGTTGTCTTGTTGTCCATGCTAGTTAAAGCTGTACATGTTTTATCATGTTTGTTTATGTTCACAGTCAGACAGAGAACGGTTGGTTTTGCTCACCTCCACCAGGTTTCTCTAGCCTAGTTAGTTTTTTGGCTAAGCATCAAGTATTCTGTCTGAACTGTAAGCGTGTGTTGCTAAAACAAGAGCAACTGCATTGTTTTTAACCATGCTTCCTGGGCACACCTTTTCTTCGCTGATGGCACAAGATAAAATGGAAATTTGTGGAATGTCCCTATATAGATTAAATACATAGCATGTATTTAGAGACCTAAGAACCTTTTCGGGACTTCAGGGCTTGTGCTTCTAGCATTCAGTGAGTGCAAAATAAATTTTCCGACAAGAGGGAGGAGCTGAATAAGGCACACAGAGTGTTCGGCAAATATTTTACATCCCTGCATTATAGTCAGTATACTCCAAAGACTGTTTTAAAATTATTCACTTTTTGCTAGTTGCTTCTTTAGATCTTATCTGAAGTGGCATTTTTTTATAAAGGAACACAAGAAAATTGAATCCTTTTTTGCTTTCGCAGAATGTCAGTCATATATCTCACTCATTCAACCTTTTTTATTCTTTTAACCATTCTGCTATGGCCAGCCCCTATTATTATTATTATTATTATTATTATTATTATTGTTGTTGTTGTTGTTGTTTTAACATGCAACATGTTCTTAAGAGAGCTTTAGATAAATAGAGAACCTTCTTAAAATTTTTGAGAAAGGAGTTTTGCTCCATGATATTATCTGACAGTAACACCTGTATTATGACAGTTTCCTCTTTCAATAAAAAAAGTGGGAATTGATAAATATGTATTTTTCAGTTACTGGTATGCTGATATGCAGTCAGAAATGCAGTAAATAATTTAAAACAAATTTTAAAACAGCAATTTGGTTGTCTGTTTGGTGTGTGTCTCTGTTTTCTACCAAGTATTCTACCTCAGCATGAACTTACAGAGTTCCCGAGTATGGGTTTTGAAGTTTTATTGTTTATAAAATGTTTTACACATCCTTTCACAACTAACCAAACCATGCTGTGAATATCTAACAAATGTCCAATATAAAACCAGCTTTACTGTGGAAGTCTACTCATATATACACACACACATACATATATACACACATATATACATACACACATTCTTCTTATATAAAATGTTTTTAGAGAAATCTCTCACCTTTTTTCTCAGCAGTCCTTATGAGGCATTAGTCTCACACTTTCTGAGAAGTGGTGTATTGAACTAGCTACTCCTCAGAATCTTGTCAGACCTGCAGGATCAGTTTTATTTTTTTGGCAAAAGGACAAGTATGTAATCAGCACCATTGCAGTAAACAGAAATTCAGGTTGTTTAAAGACACAGAAGCTTACTTGGAGGGCACACAGTGGTGGTACTGGTGGTCAGTGGTGCTGCAACAGTCATTTATTAATTTATGTTCAGTATATACACTTTTATTCTTGACAGGGTCACAGTGGATCCAGAACCCGTCTTGGAACACTGGCATGCTGCGAACAAACCCTGAAATAATATTTCTCCTCCTTTTATTTAACAAAAAGTGTATTTCCTTCTACCTCACCATGTTCCTGGCTATTGGTTTTATAGACACGTATGCCAGTTTTGTTTTGCCCAGTTTGCAGCGAACATTATTTTAACCTAAGTAAATGTTTAGTAAAGGTTTCTTTCTTTGTTGATAATGTTCAGGGAATGATGAGGGGAAAAGGTGCATCACACAGACTGGCTTTAAAGACTCAGATGAGGACCACTGTCCTTCTGCTGAAAGCGTGTGGAGTAGAGTCCATTGCTCTGACCATGGGATCTATCTTTCCATTTCTGCATTTGTCAAGAGGACTTTCTTGGGACAGCCTTTTTCTCAGTGAGGTTGGAATTTTGTCAGGCCCTAAGCCTCAAAGGCTGGGTCAGGAGTCTTTTGAGAATTGATATTTATTCCCCTGCAGCCTAGTCATCAGAATGAAAGAAAGAGTTTTGACCTGCTCCTGTTACACTGAGAGCTCCTGCAACAGACACAAAACTTCATCTCTAACATCATTAATTTTAGCTGAGCCACTCTTTCACCTGAACCACATCTGGCACTAGACCATTCATCCACCTGTCATATCCACCTCAAATAATTCCCTGCCAGACTGACAGAGGGCACCCTTACTCATATTTAGAATGTCATCTTTGTTTTATCCTCTGATTTGTTTTGTTTGTGCACACATAAATAGTATTCCTCCTGATTAGTTTCACCCCGTAAGTTCTGTCTGTTCTCTCCTTAGTTGCTTGGCATTTGTGTCATGGCAAAAATGGAGGCAGATTCAGTAGCGAGTAAACTGAGGCTTTAATGAGGTTGCAGACACAGAACAAGCAGAACGGACAGTCCCAGGAAGCCAGCTGGACACAGTAATCCTCCCGAGTTCAAGGCACGCAGCACAACCGCGGAGCTGAAAAAGCACAAACATGAAGACAATGAACTGACAAAGGACAGGACAAACGCTGAGGTATAAATAGAGCCGGTAATGAGTGGCAGCTCAAAGCAATGACTAATTAACCGTAGTACAGGAAACGGCCAGAAGGGGCCGGTGAACCCATGAACCGTGACAGTACCCCTCCTCCTAGGAGCGCCTCTCGGCGCTACCAGGAGAACCTACCCGTCGATTGTAATCATCAATAAGGGAGTGATCCAATATGTCCCTGGCCGGGACCCAACTTCTCTCCTCCGGACCGTAACCTTCCCAGTCCACCAGATACTGGAATCCGCGTCCCCTCCGTCTTGAGTCCAGAATGCAGTTAACCGAATAAACGGGTTCCCCATCTACGAGACGCGGCGGGGGGGGGGGGGGGGGGGGGGGGGGGGGGGGGGGGGGGGGGGGGGGGGGGGGGGGGGGGGGGGGGGGGAATACGGGGACTGGCGGATTAATAGGCGAGTGAAAAACAGGTTTCAATTTGGATACGTGGAACACGGGATGGATTCTCCTGTACGCTGGAGGAAGTTTGAGGCGGACTGCCACTGGGCTAAGAATCTTAGTGACAATGAATGGGCCAATGAATTTGGGAGCCAATTTACTCGAAATGGAGCGGAGCGGAATATCTTTACTAGAAAGCCACACTTTTTGACCGACAACATAGACGGGAGGCTTCGACCGGTGGCGATCAGCCTGAGCCTTGGTGCACGCACCCACCCGGAGAAGTGTCTGACAAACAGTTCTCCAGGTGCGACGGCACTTCTGGACGAAGGCGTGGGCAGAGGGAACCGCGACTTCGGATTCCAGGCTGGGAAAAATAGGTGGCTGGTACCCTAAGCTACACTCAAATGGAGTAAGGCCTGTGGATGACACTGGCAATGAATTGTGTGCGTACTCCACCCAAGAGAGCTGTTGGCTCCAAGAGGACGGGTTCTGTGAAACCAAACATCGTAACACCCGCTCCAGATCTTGGTTGGCTCGCTCGCACTGCCCGTTGCTCTGAGGATGTAAACCAGACGAAAGGCTAACACTCGCCCCCAGTAACCGACAAAACTCTCTCCAAAATTTGGAAACATACTGGGGACCCCTGTCAGAAACCACATCAGTCGGGAGGCCATGAATGCGAAAGACGTGATCAACAACAGTAACCGCCGTCTCCCTGGCAGAAGGCAATTTGGGCAGGGGAATAAAATGGGCCGCCTTCGAGAACCGGTCCACCAAGGTCATAACCACCGTGTTACCCTGGGACGGAGGGAGGGCGGAAAAGAAATCTAACGCTAGGTGGGACCAGGGTCTAGAAGGGACAGACAGTGGTTGAAGGAGACCCTCTGGGGGACGATTGGAAGTCTTACAACTGGCACAGACCGAGCAAGCCAAAACAAACTCCCGAATGTCACGAGCCATCAATGGCCACCAGAACCGTTGTTTGACCAAAAAGGCAGTACGACTAATCCCTGGATGACAAGCTACCTTAGAGCAGTGGCACCAGCGGATGACGTCAGACCTTAACCTCTCCGGCAAAAATAACCGACCCAGTGGGCACCCGGACGGAGGCGTTACCCCTTGTAAGGCCGTGCGGACCTTAGACTCAATCTCCCAAGTGATGGTGGAGACCACAAGTCTCTCTGGTAAAATAAGCTCGGGAGTAGTCTGCCAATCGGAACCATCAAAAACGCGGGACAAGGTATCGGGCTTGACATTCTTAGAGCCCGGACGAGATGGAAAAAACGAAACGACCGAAAAAAAGAGCCCACCGAGCCTGCCTGGAGTTAAGACGTTTGGCCGATCTGATATAGTCAAGGTTCTTATGATCAGTCCAGATGATAAAAGGCACCCCCGAACCTTCCAACCAATGACGCCACTCCTCCAAGGCAAACTTAATCGCCAACAGCTCTCTATTACCAATGTCATAATTCTGTTCGGCGAGAGACAGGCGATGAGAAAAAAAAGGCGCACAGATGCATCTTGCCGTCTGCGGAGGAGCGCTGGGACAGAACCGCACCCACCCCCACCTCCGAAGCATCGACCTCCACCACAAACTGACGCAACGGATCAGGGGCAATAAGAATAGGGGCCGAAACAAAGCGGCTCTTGAGGTTGGTAAAAGCAGCATGGGCTGCGCTCGACCAGCTAAACGCCGTCTTGGTGGAGGTCAAGGCGGTCAGAGGGGCGGCGAGTTGGCTGAAGTTGCGAATGAAACGCCGGTAAAAATTGGCGAACCCCAGAAACCTCTGCAGGGCCTTGCGAGAGCCAGGGACTGGCCAATCCACCACAGCCTTGATCTTATCGCGATCCATGCGCACCCCTCCAGACGACATGATGAACCCCAGGAACGGAACGGACTGTGCATGAAAAACGCATTTCTCCGCCTTGACAAAAAGCCCATTCTCGAGCAGCCGAAGGAGCACTCGCCTGAGGGGCTGAACATGTTCCTGGAGAGAGGAGGAAAAAATCAATATGTCATCCAGGTAGACATATATGAACTGATCAACCATATCTCTCAGCACGTCATTAACGAGTGCCTGAAAAACCGCCGGCGCATTAGACAGCCCGAAACGCATAACCAGGTATTCAAAATGCCCCCTAGGGGTATTAAGGGAGGTTTTCCACTCATCCCCCTCCCTTATGCGAACCAGATGATAGGCGTTGCGCAGGTCAAGTTTAGTGAAAAAAGACGCTCCCTGCAACCGCTCAAAAGCTGAAGACATCAGCGGCAAGGGGTAAGTGTTCCTTACCGTGATGCTGTTCAGCCCCCGGTAATCAATACACGGCCGCAGAGAACCGTCCTTCTTGCCCACAAAAAAGAACCCAGCCCCTGCGGGAGAAGAGGAAGGACGGATGAGCCCGGCTGCCAAAGAATCAGAAATATATTTCTCCATGGCCTCCCTTTCTGGGACAGAAAGCGAGTATAACTTGCCTTTAGGCGGAGACTTACCTGGCAATAAGTCTATGGCACAGTCATAGGGACGGTGTGGCACGAGAGAAGCAGCCCGAGACTTACTGAACACTCCCTTCAGGTCCATGTACTCCTTAGGCACGTTAGATAGATCCACCGACTCCTTCTGGAAAACAGAACTAGACACAGACGAACAGGCAGACACAAGACAATTAGCATGACAATATTCGCTCCATGATAAGACTGGAATGCCAATTAATGTGAGGGTTATGGGGCGAGAGCCAGGGGTGACCTAAGACAACAGGAGCGAGCGGGGAGTCGGCGAGAAGGAAGCATATCTCCTCCGAGTGATTCCCCGACGTGATGAGTGTTAACAGGCCGGTGGTGTGTGTGATTTTGGAGAGAGTTTGGCCATTGAGCGCACTGACGGAGATGGACTGGTTAAGCATAGACACCGGCAGGTGAAGTTAGAGGGCGAACTGAATGTCCATAAAATTACCTTCCGCTCCAGAGTCCAAAAGGGCTTGACCAGGGTGAAGTGTGCTTCCCTGCTGCAGCCGTACCGGAAGGAGCGTTGTGGAAGAGGCTTTACCCGCCGCCATCCCACCCGACAGTAACCTCTGATCTACGGTCGGGCGGTGGCTTTTACCGGACCGCCCGAGGCAATGTGTCCCGCCCCTCTGCAATAAAGGCACAATCCTCTGGTCCGACGGCGATCCCTCTCCTCCCGGGACAGTCGGGCCCTGCCCACCTGCATGGGCTCTGGATCGTGCGCAGGGCTGACCGCATCGCTGGAGAGGGAAACCGGGAGATCCACGGCAACCGGAACTGCGCGTCGTAGCCCCCGCTGTTCCTGCTGCTGTAGGTGTGCGTCCACCTTAATGGCCAGGGCGATAAGCCCGTCCAGGGACGTTGGGAGCTCTAGCATGAATATCTCCCTCTGGATGCGGTCTGCCAACCCATGCAGGAACATATCCCACTGCGCCTCCTCGTTCCAATTACACTCAGCCGCCAGGGTGCGGAACTCGATAGAGTAATCCGAAACCGGAAGATAGCCCTGACGTAAGTCGGCCAGCTTCCGAGCTGCCTCGCGTCCCGTCACGGCCCGATCAAAAACCCTCCTCATCTCCTCGGCGAGTGTCTGGAACGAGGCACGGCACGGGTGTTGGTTTTCCCATACCGCTGTCCCCCACAATGCCGCCTTCCCCGACAGTAAGGTCAGCACCAGCGCCACCTTGGATCGCTCGGTGGAGAAGGTCTGAGGCTGGAGAGAAAAAAAAAATGAGCATTTGGTGAGAAAGGCACAGCAGAGCCGCGGCTCACCAGAGTATGGGGTGGGAGGTGGTAGGCGTGGCTCGGGTTGAGGAGTAAGCGGCGATTGAGGGGTTAAATCTTGAGGAGCTGGCGCAGTGGGTGATGTCACCGGTCCGGTTCTGAGTAGTTGCACTTGGGCAGTGAGCTCGGACACCTGCGCCACCAAAGCCTGTACCGCGCGACCCGTGGCGACCATCTGTTCCTCCTGCCTGTCGAGACGTGCGGCCGTGTCCGAGAGAAAACTGTTGACTCCGGCGGCACTCGCTGAATCCATAATATTGGTCAGTTCGTTCTGTCACGGCAAAAACGGAGGCGGATTCAGTAGTGAGTAAACTGAGGCTTTAATGAGGTTGCAGACACAGAACAAGCAGAACGGACAGTCCCAGGAAGCCAGCTGGACACAGTAATCCTCCCGAGTTCAAGGCACGCAGCGCAACCGCGGAGCTGAAAAAGCACAAACATGAAGACAACGAACTGACAAAGGACAGGACAAACGCTGAGGTATAAATAGAGCCGGTAATGAGTGGCAGCTCAAAGCAATGACTAATTAACCGTGGTACAGGAAATGGCCAGAAGGGGCCGGTGAACCCATGAACCGTGACAATTTGATTTTCTTGAGAAGTCTGTATTGCTTTGATGGTCTTCCTGTTGTAGCCTTGTCTTGATTTTGGTTATTGTTTTGCAAGTTTTTGGTTCTTGTCTTGACTGTGTTTGTATTGCATTTGTATTCTGCATTTGCATCTGACTGAATTGTTACAACCCCAAGCTCCCTTCTGACCTTTTACTCTGGACTTCATCCTTTAATCTTCATACCTGTTTATGGCTAGCATGGTCTTGCTGGGCTGTGGTGCTTGGATCATCTCTGACTCCAAACCAGGGTCTAGTTGAGTGTGTGGTGTTGGCATCTAAACAGAGAAATGCATCCAATCTAAGTGGGAGGAACGTCATCATGCAGCAAAACAATGATCCAAAAGAGGACTTAATCAGGGGGAAAAAGTGGAAGGTTTTAGACTGGCCAAGTCAATCACCAGACCTTAACCCAACTGAGCAGCATTTCACCTCCTGAAGAGGAGACTGAAGGGAGAACAGATCAGTTTGTGATTCACATCAAAGCCACATAAAATGCGCTTTGGCCTGATTTTCCTGCTTGCTGTAAGCCTTTATTGTTTATATACACATTTATTCAAATATTCTGTTCCTCAGAATTAGAAAATAGGAGCAGTTTAACTGAAAAGGAAACTTCAGTAGGCATCACATGCAGGCCACGCTTCAGACAAGTGTTTCTTTAATGTCGCTCACTGATTTACGTCAGGATGGATCCCAAAAAAGCAGCCACCATTTTACCTGCTGCTTTATACTCCTTTGGGAATTGACCAAGGAAGAACGGACCACTTCAAGAAGAGCTGCGAGAGTGTCCGCTGTTTTTATAGACTCAAACTGTCAGGGCACAGCCTCAAACTCAGGTCAGAGGCTCTCAGTGAGCCACAGGAGAGGGGATGAACCCAAGTGCAGAGACAAACTCGACATTAAAAGACATTAAAAGCAAACAGAACAAGGCAAAAAAAAAACAAGAAACAAAGTTTATATACAAAGTTCAGTCAATAAATACAAAAATCCGTGATTTAAATCCACGATGCAAAAGTTCTCTTCAAAAAAAGATAAAACAGCAGAAATAGGTCCTCAACAAAAAAGGGGAAAAGATTTCACGAAAGGGTTACAGAGATGACAGACAAAAACAACAGAATAACTTACTCAAGACATGAAGGGCTGGCTTAAAGGGCTTCAAGTGAGAAAAAATGGAAAGTCTGGTGAGAAACTGTTTATAGCTGCTGCAATTATAGCTGTTTATAGTGATCCCAGGAACAAACTTGATTTGTGAATGTTACTTTAAAAAAACTTAAATGTAAGTATAAAGACATCAATATCTTAATCAATTAAAATTTTTAATAATTGGCCATTGTTGTCATGGAAGTAGGATAAAACACTTAGGGATGTGCTCTGATAGGAAAATAATCAACTTTTGGGGTTGAAATAGATTCTTCCTTACTCAAAATTGAAATGATGTAAGCAAAAACAACTCTTATTTTTTGTTTATTCAATTCAAATATAGAAAGAATCAGAAAGCATTCACATTCAGAAAACACTGTATATTCTCTGCGCCTCAGTCTCTTTAAAAGACAGATGATTATCAGATAAACATTCGGAGTGAATGAGGTGTTGAATGTGCAGGAGGGTGTCTGTGTCTCCAGGGGTTGATTGTGACACTCAGTAACTTCAGGATCACACACACTGAGGTGTTCTGATCAACACTGAGTCTCCATTCCAGCTGTTCTGAGTTCAGTCCTAATGTCTGCATCCTGTACAGTCAGTGTAGAATTGTGTGCAGTCTGATTCACCGTGCAAGATGAACACACACTTCTCACTTCTGAGTCTATTTAATGTGTTAGAACTAAATGACTGATGTGTCTGTAAACATGTTCTCTATTCTCCAACGCGGAAATGCAGGAACACCGGAGTTTTCATCAGGCCCACACAGATGTTCATCACCAACTGAATATAAAAGAAAAAAAATTAATCTTGTAAAAAGCATCATCTTGTTCAGAAAAAGCAGCAGCAGGAACTGAGAGACAGCAGGGTGTCACAAGAAGACGAGATGTTCATTTACAATCACTCTCATGCACTAAACCGTGACATTTTGTAGACTCTGTCTGACTCACTGTCTTCTGCCTTCATACATATTTCAAATCAACTCACTTTATTGAACGAGAAACAGCATTAAAGCCAATTGTCAGAAATATTCTGATTCAATAAAATGTAGCAAAATCTTCCAAAACTGGTTTTAATTCTTACTGTGGCAATCTGACATTTACTGCAACTAAAGAGAAATGTACAGAATAAAGTCATTACTCACTCCACTTCCTCTAGTTTGTAATGTTCATCATCCTGAAGAGCAGAGAGCAGCTTCCTTCCTGAGTCTCCAGTTTTATTCCCCTTCATCTCCAGTTCTCTCAGGTGTGAGGGGTTTGATCTCAGAGCAGAAGCCAGAGCAGCACAGCCTTCATCTGAGATACCACAACCACACATCCTGCAGAGAGACACAACGACACAATCTTCACTCTCCAAGTTCTAGTTCTAGCTCAAGATGCAACAGAAAGGGAAGGCGACACAGCTGGGTAAACTAAAGCAGACATTTATTAGCACAAAAAACTGGGATAACAGAATCAAAACTTCAGTAATCAATGATATCAGTCAGTCACGAACGCAAATGTATGAACATGAAGTGTGTGAATTCAAAAGGACAAAATAAACCGTAACTAAAACTAAAATGACGAAATGGCAAAACTGCCTTAGCAGCAGCCCTGACTAGTGGAAGCAGTGCGGTTAAATTAGCCATCGCAACAAGGCTCAGGGTTGCACAAGCCACGCCCCAATCACATCAACCGCACTTAAAAGAGAAAAAAGAATAGAAAACACACAGATACAGCACTAACTGGGTCATAACAATGAACATTTACATTTTGTAATTCTCCATAAAACCTTTGTTGGTCAGAGAAAAACTGATTGTAGAAAAGGAATAGAATAGTGTGTCTGTGTCTGTGTGTGTATTAGTGAGCATGCACTGTGATCTCCTCTCATACACACCTATTGATCCAGTTCTCTACTTTAGCTCTGTGTTACTATATGAATGGATTTGAGTCAGTGGGTTTACTCAGACACTCTTTATGTCAAAATGTGGAATAATACAAGACCATTTTAGGACCTTGGTGAAAGAACTACTGAGGAAAACTGCATGGTTTAATAGTGCTTGTCCATTGGGCTGCTTCTGTAACACAGATCTGGCAACCCTCACAGCAGCTAGAAGGAGACCTACTGAAAAGATATTCACTAACAAAATAAACCTTATTTCAACTGAGTCTTACAGTTTTTGCTCCTTTTTATTTCTTTTCCCACCTTATCAGTCCTGTAGCATTAATGTTTTAATTCTATTTTGAGATCATTTCCACTTCATTGCTGCTTTTAAGCCCCACAGCTCAAACACAGTGCATTTAGTTTTTGTGGCCCATGTGCATTTTGTGTGATTAGATCCAGCTTTAGTAGGTTTCTTTAGTAGGTTCAGACACGTGCATCATGACCCTAATACCTCTGCTTCAGTATATTACTCAGTCTCCATTCTAGTAGAGAATGTGTCTTACTGAGGAGCAGGTCATGTGACTCTCAGAGAGATGATCTTACCTCAGTATCTCCAGTTTGCAGTAAGGATTCTCCAGTACAGCAGAGAGACACTTCACTCCTGAGTCTCCTAGACTATTCTCAGACAGATGCAGTTCTCTCAGGTGTGAGGGGTTTGATCTCAGAGCTGAAGCCAGAGCAGCACAGCCTTCATCTGAGATACCACACTTAAACAACCTGCAGAGAGACACAAGGACACACTCTTCACTCTCTCAGTTTAGGAAGACAGAAATGATTTTCATTGATTTTCTCTTTTAGAATAGAATGATGGTGTAGACATCAAGCCCCAAAATTCGTCAGCAACTGGGAAATTGGTGCTAAAACCATGTAGTAAAGGGCTTACTGTCAATCCCTTCTCCCCTATTACTGACATGCTGACATAAAAGACCTTTATAACACTGAAAATTATTCAAATAGTATCTTCACAATAAGAACATATCAAACAAAACTAGGTTTAAACTTCTTTTTCTCCTCCTGGATAAACTTGTCTCTGTGCTCAGTCTGTAGCTAGCTGCCTAGCAGCTTTCATTCAGAAACAGAGAAATGCATGATCCTAATTGGTTAATTCTGTCTCCCATTATAGCAGCTGGTAGCCAATAAACTGTCATTAAACAAAATAAGTGATGTGTTTATTTGATCTGGTGGTATGATAAAGGATTATTAATATATTAATTGTTTTTGTTAGTTATTTATTTATTATCATTAGTTAATCCTATTCTCGCTGTCCTAGTGTTACATCAGACTTTCACCATATATGTATTTCCTTTCCTGTTAATTGTTTATGATAATTCATGTTAATTTTATCTTTACTTGACCAATAAGCATGAAGTCCTTTGTCTACATGTAATCAATCATGAAACACTAACCCTGTGCAGTAAACTATTTAACTGCATGTAACAGCTTGGTCTGTGGAGTTCTTCTCCCTTTGTGGACCTTTTATAAACTTCAATATTATGCAGTTTGATTGTACAAAATTTAATTTACTAATTACTTTATTTTCTCATGATTAATTCCTACATTACTTGGATGAAAAGTAGTGTTGCCATGGCAATACTGACGGCGGCAGGCATAGTCCTGTGGGCAGTGTGTGTGATTAGTTACAGCTTTAATAAATCTTGCAGTAATTTCAGACATTCTCGATACACGCATCAAGACATGTTTTGCGCTGCAGCTTCTCCCTTATGTACATTGTGCAGTAAAAAGATTGATAATAAATGTAAAACCTCTGCTTCAGTCTCACTATTAGAGAATATGTCTTACTGAGGAGCAGGTCATGTGACTCTCAGAGAGATGATCTTACCTCAGTATCTCCAGTTTGCAGTGAGGATTCTCCACTACAGCAGAGAGACGCTTCACTCCTGAGTCTCCTAGATTATTATTAGACAGATGCAGGTCTCTCAGGTGTGAGGGGTTTGATCTCAGAGCTGAAGTCAGAGCAGCACAGCCTTCATTTGAGGTACCACAACACTGCAACCTGCAGAAAGACACAAGGACACACTCTTCATCAACTTTAAAATGGTTTTATTATTTAGAACAGGGGTGTTGTGGGCTGATGTGGGTGCAGGTTTTCATTCCAGTCAAGAAGGAGCCACACCTGATCCCACCTGTTTAATCAGTAGATCTTGGATTTCAGTAAACTCAGGTGTGGTTTCTGCTTAGTTGGAATGAAAACCTGCACCCACACTGACCCGTTTCCGGATAAGACTGGACACCCCTGTTTTAGAATTACTCAAGCATTTAGTATCACATGTTTATTCTAATTCAGAAAGTAATTAAAACATTTATTAAATACTGAGTGTTATATTTAGTTTCTGTTGTGTGTGATATTAAGCTATCCGCAGCTGAATGAAGAACAGCAGACCATGAACTTTAATCGGAATGGGGTGGGGGGTGGAATATGGGGGGGAACAGAGAGAGAGAGAGAGAGCGAATACAGCATATGATTCTCTACTAGAGAATAAACTTGTTTCTCTATAGCCTCTGTAGTGCATTTATATAAGAATATATACAGTATTTATAGTACGTGGCAGGTCAGGGCTCTGTGTAGGTCACTAGAGTTCCTACACAACAACCTTAACAAAGCATGTAGTTATGCAGCTCACTTTGTGTATTGGGAAATGTCATGGTGGAACAGGTTTAGGCTACGACCCTGGCTAACTTTAGCTGAACTCCACTCGCCACTGTAGGTTCTGGTGGTGGAACTTTGGGTAATAAGGACGGGCTCAACAAGTTAAAAAAAAAAATCATCCCAGTGTTATTGAACTCTACCTCAAGACCTAATCTAGACACAAAGACACACTCTTCACTCTCTCATTTTACAAACATCCCATTTTGTGAGTCTTAAAATTTTTGGTAGTCAGTGAAAGAGTGATTTTAGAAGAGGACTCTATTTAGAAATGGTTAGAGCGCTGGGTATAAAGTTAATATTCTTAACATTCTTAAGAGCGAGTGTTATCCTATAAATAAATTCGTGTTACCACTGTTTTCAGACTGTGTGTGTGTGTGTGTGTGTGTGTTGGGTGAGCATGCCCTGTAATCTCCTCTCATACACACCTATTGATCCTGTTCTCTACTTTAGTTCTGTGTTACTATATGAGTGTATTTGAGTCAAAGAATTGTTGCTGTTGCTTGCAACAATTATTGTAAGCTTTTTTTTACCTCTTCTGTCCTATGGCATTAACTTTTTATTTTAGTTTCCAAATTCTATTCCTTTTTATTATTTCCACCATTTCACTGCTGCTTCAGTCTGATGATCTTACCTCAGTGTCTCCAGTTTGCAGTGAGGATTCTCCAGAACAGCAGAGAGATGCTTCACTCCTGAGTCTCCTAGATTATTCTGAGACAGATTCAGGTCTCTCAGGTGTGAGGGGTTTGATATCAGAGCTGAAGCCAGAACAGCACAGCCTTCATCTGAGACTTCACAACCACACAACCTGCAAGGAGACACAATGACACACTCTTCACTCTCTCAGTTTATGAACATTTATATTTTGTGAGTCTTAAAACTTCTGGCTCGTCAGTGAAATAGTGGTTCTAGAAGAAGAATTTATTACAAAATAGTGTGTGTGTGTGTGTGTGTGTGTGTGTGTGTGTGTGTGTGTGTGTGTATACATTAGATGAATCATATCTGTGTATTAAAGCATGCAGTAGTGAGCATGCACTGTGATCTCCTCTCATACACACCTATTGATCCTGTTCTCTACTTTAGCTCTGTGTTACTGTATGAATGGATTTGAGTCAGTGGGTTTACTCAGACACTCTTTATGACAAAATGTAGAAGACCATTTTAGGACCTTAGTGAAAGAACTATTGAGGAAAACTGCATGGTTAATACTGCCTCATTGCAGATGCATCAAGAACCTAAAACATCTATTAGAGAATGTGTCTTACTGAGGAGGTCATGTGACTCTCAGAAAGATGATCTTACCTCAGTGTCTCCACTTTACAGAGAGGATTCTCCAGTACAGCAGAGAGACACTTCATTCCTGAGTCTCCTAGATTATTATTAGATAGTTCCAGGTCTCTCAGGTGTGAGGGGTTTGATTTCAGAGCTGAAGCCAGAGCAGCACAGCCTTCATCTGAGATACCACAACACTGCAACCTGCAGAAATACAATGATACACTCTCTATCAACAGATCTCAGTTTAATTATTATTTTTAAAATGACATGAGGATTTAATATCAACTGTTTATTCTAATTAACAATTTATTTAAAAATGATAGTACTGGGTGTTATATTTAGTTTTTCTTATCTGTTGTGTATGATATTAAACTATCATCTAACAGAGAACAGCAGACTGACCATGAACCTGTGAATACAGAAGAAACACTCTGACAATCTCATCACCAAACAGCATGACTGACTGTCTCTTACACACTGCAGTGATTCTCGCATTGGACTGTCTCCCTTCTCTTGAACAATTACAAGGTATAAGTAAAGCTGCAAGCAGCATTTTTGGGGGCCAGGCACCCAGACTCTGTGAGCCGCACAATCACAGACGTACTACAATTGTTGCATAAGCAATCACAGAAAGCAGAGCCATAGCTTTAGGCAAAGGGATTCAAGAATGATTTGTAGTTTCACACATTTGCCATTGCCTGTTATGGGAGAATGATTTTGTATATCAAACTTCCTTTGATATATTTTGTTTAGACAGGTCTCAAGATGATGTGAGCCAAATTTGGTAAGGTTTGCAGGAGGAGCAGCAAAATGGCAGTTAGATGGAAGCATTTTTTAGCATGTTATTGTTACTTTTGACCAGTAGGTGGCACTGAAATGTAATTTGTTGCATAGCCTCAGGTCATAACGTTAGGGTGTCTACACACCTTCAGTGCTTGGCCCCCTAATTAGCACTGACCAAAACATTATTGAGAGTTATTGACATTAAGAGTACTATAGGTGCAAAAGTATTGTTGGTTTAATTTAATAATAATCAGTCAGGTTTTGCAGAACTTATCCCTGTATAACTGTATTTTTAATGCACATGTATCTAATTGTAAGTACATTCAATTATTCCTCTAATGCATAGGTGAATCTGAGGAGAAATAATTATCAAGTTGTGACTCAAGTTGTGAGATGATCTTACCTCAGTGTCTCCACTTTACAGAGAGGATTCTCCAGTACAGCAGAAAGCCGCTTCATGCCTGAGTCTCCTAGATTACTCTTGGACAGATGCATTGTATTCACAGTCAGATGCAGTTCTCTCAGATTGGAGGTTTCTGATCTGAGCACTGAGTCCAGAGCCGTCCAACTTCTCCATTTAATTGTATCACATCTGATACTGAAGCAAATAAAATAATTCATAATGAACTAACACTAATGCAGATTATCAAAAATATCTTATTTTTATAAATACCAAAACAAAGGAAATAACAGAGCAGAAAGTAAAGGTCTATACACTTCAGAATTCCTCCTGCTACTGCTACGGCAGACATACATGCCCATGCAATAACACTGCCTCCAATATGTTTGACAGATGATGTGGTATGCTTTGGATCATGAGCCATACTCTTCTCTTCCCATCATTCAAGTTAACCTTGTGGTACTTTTTAGAGGTTTTTTTTTTGTCTAATCTGGCTTTCCTGTTCTTGAATCTTACCAGTGGTTTGCATCTTGAGGTAAACCACCTGTGTTTACATTCATGAAGGCGTCTCTTGAATGTAGACCTTGACAATAATACTCCTACCTCCTCCAGAGTGTTCTTGACTTGGCTAGATGTTGTGAAGGGGTTTTTATTCACCAAGAAAAGAATTCTGCGATCATCCACTATAGTTGTCTTCCGTGGTCTTCCAGGCCTTTTGGTGTTGCTGAGCTCGCCAATGCATTCCTTCTTTTTAAGAATGTATCAAATTGTTGATTTGGCCACTCCTAAAGTTTCTGCTATATCTCTGATAGGTCTGTTTTGTTTTTTCAGCCCAATGATGGCAACTTCAGCTACCAAATGCAAAGTCAACACTTGGAATCATCTCCAGACCTTTTATCTCCTTAATTTGTCATGAAATAATGAGGAAACAGGCAACATCTGGCCATGAAACTGCTTATCAGTCAATTGTCCAATTACTTTTGAGCCTGTGAAAATAGATGGACTCTGTAAAAATGGCTGTAATTCCTAAACAGTTAATGCAATGTTTTTGTTAGACCCCATGAATTAAAGCTGAAAGTTTACACTTCTATCCCATCTTGATTGCTTCATTTCAAATCCATTGTGGTGGTGTACAGAGACAAAATTACAAAAATTGTCTCACTGTCCAAATACTTATGGACCTGACTGTAATGTGGACAGATGCAAAGAAAAAAACCTGTTCAAAATATAAAGGGAAAATAAAGTATTGTACATATGAATATTACACTGATAATGTTTACATAAATTCAAGAAACCTAAAGTCATAACTGAGACATAAATGTTTTCTTCTCAAATGAAAGCAAATGGCTTCCACATATTTTATACCTGCCATTCAGTCATATTCATTTGCTCATGCATTCATTATTCCCTAAGTCATTTGCTGACTTGGTCTGATTACACTGTCTGTGCTACATTTATCTGTTCTCATTAACACCAACCCTGTATGACCTCAAGGGTCAAAACATCACAAACTGCATGTTTGTAAAAGTTTCTTTCTAACATTGTAACAGTATAACAGTTATATTCAGCTTTACTTACATTGCTTTTCTGGATTCTGCAACCACAGGCATCACCTTCACAAGAATCCAATCTGATACGTTGTCTGTATTTGTATATTTACTAAGGTCAAATTCTTCCAGCTCCTGCGCTGATGTCAGTAACACAAACACCAGAGCAGACCACTGTGAAGGAGAGAGTTCACTTTGTTTTCCAGACTTCAGGTAGTGTTGGATTTCCTCCACTAGAGAATTGTCACCCAGTTCATTCAGACAGTGGAACAGATTGATGGACTTCTCTGTAGGAAGGTCTCTACTGATCTCCTTCTTAATGTACTGAACTGTTTCTTCTTTGCTCTGGGAGCTACTTCCTGTCTGTGTTACAAAGTGATGTAAGAGTTTCTGATTGGACTCCACCGAGAGACCCAGAAGAAAGCGAAGGAAAAGATCCAGATGTCCTGTCTGACTTTGTAAGGCCTGATCTACAGCACTCTTGTGGACATCTGAGATTGTAATTTCTTTCATTTCCAGTTTTGAAGACTGACTCTGATCTAGAACATTTCTCTTTTCCATCATGAATGTCAGATCCACATACAGAGCTGCGAGATGCTCCTGAACACTCAGATGAACAAAGCAGTACACTTTACTCTGGTGAAGCCCAAACTCCTCTCTGAAGATCTGTGTACACACACCAGAGTACACTGCTGCTTCTTTCACATCAATGCCACACTCTTTCAGGTCTTCCTTGTAGAAGATCAGGTTGCCTTTCTTCAGCTGCTGAAAAGCCAATTGTCCCAGTTTCAGAACCATTTCTTCATAACTCTCCTGCTTCTTTGAGTACTTTTCTCTTATGAAGTTTGTCTGAATGATGAGGAAGTGTGTGTACATTTGAGTCAGAGTCTTGGGGATCTCTTCACTCTCTGCTTCACCCAACATTCTCTCTAGAACAGTGGCTGAAATCCAGCAGAAGACTGGGATGTGGCACATGATGTAGAGGCTTCTTAATGACTTCAGGTGTGTGATGATGTTATTGGCCAGGTTCTGATCACTGATCCTCTTCCTGAAGTACTCCTCCTTCTGTGGGTCATTGAACCCTCTTATCTCTGTGACTCGATCGACACACTCAGAGGGGATTTGATCAGCTGCTGCTGGTCGGGAGGTGATCCAGATGAGAGCAGAGGGAAGCAGATTCCCTTTGATCAGGTTTATCAGCAGCACATGGACTGATGCTGATTCATTTACATCACACACTCTCACTGTGTTCTGGAAATCTAGAGGGAAATGACACTCATCCATTCCATCAAAAATAAACAGAACTTTTTCTAAACTAGAAATGTCCATTTCTTTTGTCTCCTTAAAATAGACATGAAGGAGCTCCATCAGACTCAGTTTTTGGTCCTTGATCAAATTTAGCTCTCTGAAAGGAAGTGGAAATATGAGGTGGACGTCCTGATTTGCTTTCCCTTCAGCCCAGTCCAGAATGAACTTCTGCACAGAGACTGTTTTTCCGATGCCAGGGACTCCCTTTGTCAGAACGTTCCTGATGGGGTTGTCTTCTTCAGATAAGGGCTTAAAGATGTCATTGCACTTGATTGGTGTTTCCTCTGTTGTTTTTCTCCTGGATGCTGCCTCGATCTGTCTCACCTCATGTTCATTATTGACATCTTCACTGTCTCCCTCTGTGATGTAGAGCTCTGTGTAGATCTCATTCAGGAGTGTTCGGTTTCCCTGCTTTATTATCACTCCATTCAAACACTTAAACGTCTTCAACAGATTTATTTTGAGGTTCTTCTGGCACGTATTTATAGCAGGTTCTGGGTCATTTCTTTGATACGTATGGTGAATTAGGAAGACACGGGGAGACACAGGTCACATTATTAGAGTTTAAGATCATGTTTTGGTTACCATACATTCTCAATATAATACATTTTATTTATAAAGCACTATGTATTTGCCTTGTCTTATTCTACTGTATGTTTTCCTGTAATCTAATCAATCCTTATGAACTGACAGGTTTATAATACCAGCATGTCAGTGTCACAGTCACGGTGTTGGTTTTGATCTTACCCTTTATCTGTCATGACGTTTATTCTGTCTTCTGACTTCTGCTGATCACTATGAACAAAAATAGTAGCTGTTAAAGATGATAATTTTCATGACATAAATATACTTACTTACTTAACCTTTTATTGTCCCTAGCAATGGAATACACCACATACAATGACAAGCAAATACAAATACACCAATTATACATCAAACATATGATAAATATTAAAAGAAAGGACCACAAAAAACCATCACAACAACCTAAAGAACTATCTTTTCCTATTTGAGTTAAGCAAAAAACCATTAAATCCATTTGTTTTAGCTAAAGGGACCTTATACAAAGACCCTGAAGGCAAAGTCTGGAATGCATCATGAAGGGGATGAGCTGTGTCATAGATAATGTAGTTTGCCTTCCTAAGAGAATCTACAGCAAGGCCTGCGGAGACACAAGGCGCATGTGGCAGGGCATCCAGGCCATCACCAACTACAGGACAACACCGCCTGCCTGTGACAGTGATGCTTCCCTTCCAGATGTGCTAAACAATTTCTACGCTTGGTTCAAGGTGCAGAATGACGTGATGGCGAGGAATACCACCCCTCCTCCCAATGACCAAGTGCTGTGTCAACCTACAGAAGGCTGCTGGACAAGACAACATTCCTGGCAAAATGCTCAGAGGAGACCAGCAGACCAGATGTTTTCATCTTCAACACCTCCCTGAGCAGCGCCGTGGTTCCAACGTGTTTCAAGGCCACCACCATCGTCCCCCTGCTGAAGAAGTCATCAGTGTCCTGCCTCAATGACTACCATCCTGTTGCACTCACACCCATCATCATGAAGTGCTTCGAGAGGCTCATTATGAGGCATATCAAGACCCTGCTGCCCCCTCACTGGACCCCCTGAAATTTGCTTACTGTCCCAACCGCTCAACAGATGGTGACGCCATCACCATCACCCTCCATCTGGCCCTCACCCACCTGGACAATAAAGACACATATGTTCGAATGCTGTTCATAGACTTCAGTTCAGCATTCAACACAACCATTCCTCAGCACCTGATTGGAAAGCTGAACCTGCTGGGCCTGAACACCTCCCTCTGCAACTGGATCCTGGACTTCCTGACTGGGAGACCTCAGTCAGTCCGGATCGGGAACAGCATCTCCAACACCACCACACTGAGCACTGGGGCCCCACAGGGCTGTGTGCTCAGCCCACTGCTGTTCACTCTGCTGACTCACAACTGTATAGCAATGCACAGCTCGAACCACATCATCCAGTTTGCCAATGACACGTCCGTGGTGGGTCTCATCAGCAAGAACGACGAGTCAGCATACAGAGAGGAGGTGCAGCGGCTAACGGACTGGTGCAGAGCCAACAACTTGTCTCTGAAAGTGGACAAAACTAAAGAGATGGTTGTTGACTTCAGGAGAGCAAGGAGCGACCACTCTGCGATGAACATCAGCAGCTCCTCCATAGAGATCGTCAAGAGCACTAAATTCCTTGGTGTTCACCTGGCGGAGAACCTCACCTGGTCCCTCAACACCAGCTCCATAACCAAGAAAGACCAGCAGCATCTCTACTTTGTGAGAGGACTGAGGAAAGCCCATCTCCCACCCCCCATCCTCACAGTGTACTACAGAGGGACTATCGAGAGTAAGATAGTCCTGAGCAGCTGCATCACTGCCTGGTTTGGGAATTGCACTGTCTCGGATCACAAGACCCTGCAGCGGATAGTGAGGACAGCTGAGAAGATCATCGGGGTCTCTCTTCCCTCCATCACAGACATGTACACCACATGCTGCATCCGCAAAGCCACCAGCATTGTGGACGACCCCACACACCCCTCACACACACTCAACTGAATACCATCCCACCCTCTTTGCAATTTTTGCACATTTCTGTATTCACTACCTGCATTTTTGCTGCTACAGTATTTATAACATACTGTATATAATTTTTTGTCATTACTATACTCTCTCCCTGGCTGCTACCCCAATAACTGTTATGTCCATATATGGTATAAGCTTATCTGCTGAATACTAGGTCATAGTATGCTATGTTTACATTTACAGCAACTTACTATATTGTTATTCTTTTGCACTGCTGTTATATCTGATTCACTTTCTTACTATAACTGTGTACTGGTCGGCGCTGCACCGTCTCTTACTGTGCCTGTTGACCTGTTTTAGTAGTTATTGTACTGTCTTGTGCTGTTTGCACATGTAGAAATGTACAGTCTCTTGTAGCTCTGTGTTGTTTTATGTAGCACCTGGGTTCTGGAGGAACGCTGTTTCATTTCACTGTGTACTAACTACCTGTACATGGTTGAAATGACAATAAAGCCACTTGACTTGACTTAAGTACCTGCTTAGTAGAAAAATCTGACAACCCAGGCAGTTTCCCTGTATGTAAGTATTTCCTTGTAAGTATTTACAACCATCACCAGTGCAGTGCAAACCAATGAAAATGTCAACAAAAAAAAAAGATTAAATATAAGCTCTATAAAAACAGTCATCAATGTCCTGTCAATATGGAATTTATCTAATTTCCTCAGACAAAAGAGACTTTGCTGACTTATCTTGCAGTCTATCTGTGTTCATTTCAAAATTTAATTTATTATCAATTATAGTGCCTAAATACTTATAACTTTCCACTAATTCAATAGATTGGTCTTCAACAAAAGTACTTGAGGTAGCTATATAGTTATGCAGAAATTAGATGCACATATCTTTAGTTTTACCAACATTCACTCCCGACACCACTTTACAGAATAGTCAAGGACAGGGCTGTGATCCCTCTCCTCACCAACCAACACTCATCCCCACCGTGTCGTTAGCAAACTTCAGAATGTACCGATTCTCAAATTGACTGTGACACTCGTCAGTGTAAAGGACGTAGAGGAGAAATATATAAATATGGTCTGAACTTCACCCTTAATTGCTTCTACACTAATTCTTTATAAGTGCATTACAGAGAACACGGTGCTAAATACAATGTCACCAATCAAGAACACTGAGGAACTGGAGAAAAAAATCTCCCCTGGTTTTCATTCTAGGTATTTTACACTGAGTTTTTGTTGTTTGTATTTTCCTCATTTATGGCCATTAGGGATGTAACTGAATACAAATATTCGTAACGGAGGACAGGGGCATACTGGGTAATGCTGACACCAGTCCATCACACATAGGGGCATCTCAGCATAGCCAGTCCACCTACTGGAATGTTTTTTGGGAGGTGGGAAAGAACCAGCAAATCCACAGGAAATCAACACAGACACAGGGTGAACATGTGAAACTCCACACGGACATTAACCTGAGCTCAGGATCGAAACTGGGGCTGTGCATTTCTCGCCTTAACATTTGTTTACACATCACATGTAAACATTTTGACCTGAACAATATTTACACTACTCTAAAGATTCGAAAGTACTATAGTGTTACTAAAAACTGAATAAAGTATAATACTATATCATAATTATCTACATTTCTGCTAACGACTGTGTATCCCAACTTTTCCCTCAGCAGTGGATTTAACAGTGAGGAGACGTTACCTGTGTACAGAAGAGGAGCCTCTATCTTTAAATTTCACAGGAAGATCCATTGAATCATCACTCTTCATGGAGACACAGCTGGGTGTTGGTGAATCTGATCTCTTTACCTGGATTTCACTGCACAAGACAGACATAAGGCAGTGATTTATACAGTCTTTATTACTGGCATGAATTATTTTATTAGCCCTTACTATTATTTTATTGTCATATCGAGTGATTCTGACCCTGTTTTCAACCTCTGGGCTTTTCTACTCTTTTATTTGGTAATTTCCTGTAATAATATCTATTATTATTATTATTATTATTATTATTATTATTATCAAATGTATTTGCTTCCATATTACCTATATGATACTGTGAAACACTGATCTATATAAATATTGCCATTAGTTCCATTAGTAAAATATTTAGTGAAAATGTTGTAGCATTATTAATACCTGGTTAAAGTATAACATAAACTGATAAAGATCAAAATGCCACTAATGACTCTGGACTGGATAAAGCAATGTGAATCTCAGTGAGGAGCAGTGAAGAGGAGACGTTACCTGTGTACAGATGAGGACCCTCTATCTTTAAAGATCCAAAGATGATCAATAGATGCATCACTCTTCATGGAGACACAGCTGGGTGTTGGTGAGTCTGATCTCTTTATCTGGAGTTTACTGCATTATACATTATAGACAGTCCCTTAGTGATTTATATACACTCTTTACAGTTTTTTACACACCTCTTAATTTAATGATGACCTAATTTTACAATAAACAGAGTCTAGCATTTGTCTCATGCTAAGTGGTGACTACTAGCTTCCATTCAAAGTAGAAACTTTGGTCAAGTTGTTCCTTTCATTTGTACTCATTAAATATTTTAGATATGATCAGTTAATAACTAAAATACAAGGGGTAGGATAAGGATGTTACCTCTTTTTAGAGGGCGGGACTCCATTATCTGTGTCCAGATCTGAGGTCTCCATCTTTGAATATTGGTCAAACATGCAGATATACAGCTACGTCCTGAAATGTCTGATCTCTTCTGCCGGAATGGATTAAACTCCTAGAAAATACAAAAACAAACGTGCCATTTGCAATCAGGACAGACGATTCTAGACCCTATTAACCTCTACGTAAATCAATTTAAACCTCTCACACTGTTAAACTACCATGCCAGCTAACAGTGCATACTTCCTGAGGTATACTGTACAACATGCGTATGCGTGTGCGCACACAAACACACACACACGTCATTTCCTTCTGCATTCAGCTGCAGAAGTGTTTCTATTTCCTCATTGTACATCATACATTCTTACTGAAGGAAGAGTTTTGTTTCGATTAAAAATGTATGGGTCAAAATCAAGGGCATGTGTTTTCAGCTGAATTAATAATTAAATTAATTAATTAATTAATTAAGTGAGTAAAGTCAGTCAGTAATTAGGTAAGGCTACTGATAGCCTTTCCAACAAAGTGCATGCACACACCTGAGTCTCGGTCAACTCTATAAAAGGAAAAAACTACATAAAGAAATTACAGTTTGAAAAAATCTTATTAGGTCAAAAACCATACATCTCTCTCTCTCTCTCTCCCTCTCTCTCTCTCTCTCTCTCTCTCCCTCACTTAAAGTGAACTTAACATATGTGTGTGTGTGTGTGTGTGTGTGTGTGTGAAAGATTTTAAATGATTTCATTTTGAGGGTTATGGAAGCATTGTTTTTTAATATTTTTTCAATATTTCTTGTTTTGTGTTGCCTGTAAGGTGTAGTGCTATAGTGTTATGAAATGAAGTGTTTCAGGAAAGTTTTCTGAGTTCATCCTGTTTGTGTTTCTCAGACAGTCATACTGATCTGCGGGTCTGTTCATATCCTGAAGGTCATGTAGGGTTTTATACTCCTCATATTATCTCTGTTATGAGACACTAATAAACAGGAAATGACATGCAGGAAATAAGAGTTTTAAACAGACACTGGGCAGCAGTCAGACCATGCTGTAATGAACTATATTTTAAAACACATTATGTTAGTTCCACACTGGTAAAGCTAAACAGCCCAAAGGTTGTGAATGTTTAATTCATGAGAAATAGAGGAGAGAAACTGGAATATCTTGTACACATTGAATAAAACCCAGCTTTACGAACTTTATATTAAATATATACTAATCTTTTATATATAAAAAAGTAGTTTCTATTAAAGAAATGACTCACGTTTAGTTAACAGTCATTGAAGATGGCGTCCAGGCTGAGGGACAAAACCTTTCACTTTCTGCAGAAGGATTCATTATGAGTGATGAGTCGTTCTGGAAAGAGTCGACTCTTTGAACTGGTTCTTTTAGCTGAACGCTAGGAGCCAAATATGGCTCATGCCTGTAAGTGAAGTAAGAAGTAATGTGTTTAGACACTGACCAAATATTTGTATTTTACTTATTGTTTGACTGAATAAATGAGATTTAGTTTATTTCATAGTTTCTCATGGATGCTAATGGAGGTATGTTGTTGTTGTGTCAGCTACCCCTTTAGTGCTTGTTACAGCAGATCCTCCATCTCCATTATGGAAATCTGGTTTATGATCCACATATTTTGATCTGGCTCAGGTTTTAATGCCAGATGCCTTTCCTGACTCAACCCTCCCATTTTATCCCACTTGTGTCCAGCACTGGGACCGCACTAGCTCATGCAACCCCAGTGGCAGGGTTCGGCACCCAGCGTGAGGCTCAAACCCACGATCCTGAGATTGCGAGTCTCTGAACTGAACTAGCCAGCTGAGCTGCCATGCTAATGGAGGTATACATCACCCAGAGTCTATTCTGCACATACATGCCAAAATCTTTATCTACTTGCATCAGATGATACTAGGCTTTGCAATGTCACTGTTAAAATAAACAAATTTGTAGCCTACTATATCTACACATGTTTATTGTATCTTTTGTCCTGTTTGTAGTCAGTGAAGAAGCATTCAAGCAAGAATTTTATTGTACTTTGTACATGGTTCTTGCACATATGACAATAAACATTGTGACTCGATTCACCAGATCTGAAACCAGTGGAGCACTTTCGGGATGTGGGAGAACAGGAGATTTACAGCAGCTGAGAAATCTGCAGCAATTACGTGACACAATCATGTCAACATGGCCCATAATCTCAATGGAATACTTCTACCTGCTTGTGAAATCCATGACACAAAGAATTGAGGATGTTCTGAGACCAAAGACGGGCTCTACCTAGAATTACTATAGTGTTCCTAATAATAAAGTGGCCAGTGAGTGTATAACTGACTTTTATTTCTTAAATTTTCTTCTTTACTAATCCATATGAATTACTTTAAAGCCTTTAGTGTCAAAGCATCACTAGAGCCAAAGCAAAACAGCCTCTCTCTATATACAGTACTGTACAAAAGTCTTAGGCACCTTATATTTTTTTAAGTACAAACTTTGTTATAGATGTTTATTTTCTGACTTCTACATTATTGATTCAGTACAAAAACATTTTAGATTCCAAACATTAGTTTTCCAGCACAAAATGAAATGTTACAGAAAAATGTTTGTATGTCAGTAAAGAAAGCAGCAGATTCCATAAGAGACACTTTTCAGATAAAAACATAATGAAGGCTGC
>CM040482.1:1259774-1271456 GCA_022758105.1 Pangasianodon gigas | reverse complement strand
CCAAATATTGACTTTGTTTCATTTATTACTGTTTACTGCTCTTTATAGTATTTTTTTAATGTAGAAACATTTAATTTAATTATTTTTGAAGGCGTCTTTGCTCTACAGCATTTCTTTGCACGTGTCTAAGACTTTTGCACAGAACTGTATATATAGATGTAACATCTGGAAGAAGGAGCATGAGAAGATCGAGAAGTACCAGAGGCTGAAGGAGCAACTGGAACAGATGTAGAAAGTGCCCGAAGTCCAAAGTGGTCCCAGTGGTAACAGGAGCACTAGGGGCTGTGACTCCCAGAGGACCTGAGCTTGAGGAAGACAACCCCCTGTAGACAGTGTAGAGCAGTACATGGTCACTGGGTTCTGAGTGATGGTTACAGACTCCTCCAGCAGGGGCGCTGTGTAGGTCTTCTGTATAATCCATAGAAGAAGAAGAAGAAGAAGCAGAAGAAGAAGAGCTGCTGTTTCCCTGGTTAGAAAGCTAGCTTATCATGCTAATCACCTCTACAGGAACATCTTTCTGATCTTTCATGTGATCAAGTTTTTTTTTAAAAAACAACTGGTTACAGTGTATGGATTCAAGGTGTTTAAAGGTGAGTTAAAGTGAAGTTTGCATCTGTTGCAATGCTGTTTATCTGATAAGCATTAGAGAGACTCAGTTATCCCATGAGATGTGGATTTATAGTCATCTTCATCAGTTTTCGCCTGAAAATATCATCAGAAACATAAAAAGCTCCATCATATCATAGTGATGTTCCTCTCTGAAGCGTGCCTTCAACCATCTGACATGGCTTCAGATTCAGCACACACTTCTGGAGATCCTTTGCAAGTATAAAGCTTTTATTTGATCTACTGATCCTCCAAATACAGTATATTTCACTATCTTTTTTGTAATGTTTTTGTTCATATTTCTTAACAATGTCACAGTAATTGAGTTCATGTTACATGAGCATGTAGTATGCAATGTCCTTTGCAGGAGTCTACCATTTATTTTATCTACTGGTTGAAACTGAAACTTTATCAACCTCAATAATGAAGATTTTTTCCTTTTTTTGTTGTTGTTAATGAACAGTAGAGTGCACTTATTTTATCTAGTTAATGTAACTGATAGAACTGACATGTTCACTGTTTTGCATATTAGATTTGAATGTTTTCACTATGCAAACGTATAAATAACAAAACTTTTATTTAGGAAAAGGATGTTATGTGCAGTAATTAATAAGAAAGTGAGAAGGTTAACTTTATTAGCGTCTGCATTTTAATAAGACATGCGTAAGCTTTTTTTTCCCATCAAGCACCTGGTGGTTTCCATAAAGCACTAAAGCTCCAGTTTCTCCCACAGCTGGATTGAGCGCCGGGAATCAGCTTATGGAAATGAATCACATGTGGAAACTTCATTTACGTTTCTGAAAGTGTTATGGACGGTTCTTCATTTATACTTTGGTTATTTGAGTCTCTTTTCCAGTTTTACAACCATTTAAGCCTCTTCTGATTTAAATAAGAAGAGATCAGACCGTGCTCTCAGAGAAAAACTCCAGAGGCTTACAGGTTAGGGATGAGAAGAGTCTGTTTTTAATATATTCTTCTTAATATTTGAATAAATAGAAGTTTAATAACTGAGAAAAAGCCAGAGCAGACTTTTATTTGTCATGAAGCTTATGAATGCTGATGGTTTAATGAATACAAATTAAACTGGTTTTGTTCACCTGGATGCATTTATTCCTCAACCCTTCCTTCCCTGCTGGCTTCCAGTCACGTCCAACTCATGAGCTTTAAAGGTCATTTCACAAAGATCAAAAAAGAAAAGACTGACTAATCAACTTTCACAGAAAATGAAGAAGAAAACTGATATAGTATGTTTTTTCTATCACTAGCTTTGTGAAGATATGCAGACAGACGCTTCAGGTGGAGGAACATGGGAGTCTCTAGGAGACATCAGTCCTGAGGACCAACACCATGGAGAATTCCAGAAGATACCTATTAAAGAGGAAGAACCTGACGATGAAGAATATTTCTGTAAGACAATAGAGATCAGTCTGGAGTTAAATAACACTCTCATTGATCATTCTATCAAACTATTATTCTGATTAGGTCTAATCTGTGATAGGGCTCGTTATATATATATATATATATATTCTTTTATGATTTGTCCTTTACATCTTTTTTAATATAACAAATATTACAAGTCAGTTTAATTGCTGGAACTTTAGATGGAGAGACATCAAGCTTCGTGAGACGCTTCACCCCTGTGGACCGACAGAATGAAGGATTTCAGGAGAAACATCTGAAAGAGGAAGAACCTGAAGATGATGAATACCTCTGTAAGGCTACCGAAGACAGTCCGGTTTGGAGTGAATTAATACGATCACTGATAATTCAACCTTATTTGTTAGTCTGTGCTGAATTTTCACTGAAATTTGCTTCCTAAATATTTTATTTTAAGGTTAAGAGCATTGCTCAGGTTGGTGATAACAGGATTAGAACTCACAATCTTTTATTGTAGATAAGAGCTTTAATCATTACTGCTCACATATACAAATATTCTCACATACACAAACATACAAGCAAGTCACATTGTTCAGTATGACATGGAGAGGATCCTACAAGGCTGAGTGCTTGGTCCTCTTCTCTTTTCCTCAAGAATGATGGCGGGTCTTCATGGAAAATATGCTAAAACCTGTAACATTCCCAATGAGTGACAAACTTTAAACTTAAGCATACAGGGATGCAGTACTGTTTTGTTTTGTTTTTTAGTTTATTTTGTATGTATGTACATGAAAATGTATTGTGTTTTCTTAAGTAGTTTTATACTCTGTCTACTTCTGGAGAGAGCATTGAGCTTTTTTTTTTTCCATAACGTCTAACATGGTTAGCCCTTCCAGAGAATATTAGACCATCCACCATACACAACATCTTGAGCACTTTTATATTCTTAGGGCTGTTAAATTAAGTTCACGTTCAATATTTCTAATAGGATTAAAATCCTGATACTGAGATTTACACTCCTGGGCAAAAAAAATGGGCCAATCCCAAAATGCAAAATATGAAGCTTTTAATGGTCTTAACAACAAATCATTGGTCAGGAAATGAGCAAGAATGAAACAAATAGATAAAGGACGTTTGTATGCGAGAGCATTTTTCCTTTGATTTCTTTAAATGTTTAAGCCACATGGCTCTTCATGTGCTGCATCAGGTGTGGCAGATAACCACATAATCACTAATCTTTTAAGAAAAACATCCCAGAAGATATTTTTGGAAAATTACACCCATGTGCACCCAGACATGTGTTAGTTTGAATCTCACATCAAACATTTTAATCATTATTGTGATTTTGTGTACAAGAAGACTATAGAAGTGAGTTTCCCTGTTTCTAGCTTTTCCCCAAACAGCAAAAGGAAACCAGCGAGTGGAGGCGCAGGAGCTCTCAGGAGCGCATCTGTTTCATTCCTGCTCATTTACTCACCAATCATTTGTTCTTAAGACCATTAAAAGCTTCATATTTGCCATTTGGGGCTTGGCCAGGAGTGTATAAAACATTGATTTTGTCCCACAACCATTTCTCTGTTGATGTCAATGTATTTATCAATGATCCGTCTATGGCTGGAGCAGAAGCAGTCAATTCTTGGGATGAAATATCCTGGTACTTAGTAGAATGTCTGATGCTAACAACTGACTGGATTATTAGCCACAAAGAAAACCTAGAAATTAGGAGTGTGGCAATTAATCAAACTTGTAATGCACCTGGAAATTCAGAGCACATGTTTGTTTTTTTTAATAGAATTCAGATCCTGAGACTGAGATTTAAAAATGTTGCCTCACAACAATTTCTGTGTTGGTAATGGTCAAGCTTTAACCACCTGGTAGAGGCAGTCAATCCTTGTTCTCGGCTGAATTCACAATTAATTTTCATAGAAACCCTAGAAATAAGGGATGTGTCAAATATTTTCCTAAAAAGCTTATGTCACAGAAGTTAACTAAACTTTTACTGCACCTGAAAATTCTATTTAGTTAACCTTTACTTTTTATTTATTTATTTATTTATTTAACTTTTGGGTCTTTACTTCCAGACTGTGAGGATTGCAGCTCATTCTTCATCAACAAGTGTGAGGTTCATGGCCTGGCTGTCTTCATCTCTGATACCCCTGTTCCCATGGGGGTTCCAGACCGAGCCAGACAAACTCTTCCCCCTGGTCTGGAAGTGCGGAAGTCTGAGATTCCCGGTGCAGGCCTGGGAGTGTTTAATAAGGGAGAGATTGTTCCAGTAGGTTCCCACTTTGGTCCCTATCAAGGAGACTTGGTAGAGAGAGAGGAAGCCATGAACAGTGGTTACTCTTGGGTGGTGAGTTAGTTTCTTAAAAAGATCATTAGGAATGTTTTATTTTAAAAGAAATTACCCTAAAATCTAAAACTAAGATGGTGCATTGATTAACTAGCTTCCTTTTCCAAAATGATCCCATTCTAGCTGAAAATGATAAAACTGTTTTTGCGCCTCATATATTATCGTACATAAATAATGTCTTATTGGACTTATATTAATTGTTTAATCATATTAACCTATATAAGAATAGAAACTTATAAACCTTTACAGTTGCCAACTCTGCCAAGACAAAAGGTTGTAGATGTTCTAATGTATGAAGTGATTTTGATTCTTATTTCAAATATAGAGGTAACGCGAGGATTTTTTTATTACAGATGAAAAACAGACCTTGTTTTGTTTTAGGTCCGTATCCGTTGCATTAATGGATAATTGAATCATTTGTTTTGCAGATCTGCAGACGTGGGCAGTGTGAGGAATACATCGATGCCAAGAGAGAGATATGTGCAAACTGGATGAGGTGAGGTATATTTCACTTAAAAAACTTTGGCTTTCACTTTGCCATTAAATCATTTTCCTTTTTTTTTCTCTCATCCTGGATTTCTCAGTTGTTTTTATATTTTTCCCATCTCTTTCTTTCTCTCCTTAAATATAGATATGTGAATTGTGCTCGTAAGGATGAGGAGCAGAATCTTGTGGGATTCCAGTATCGAGGGGAGATTTTTTATCGTTGCTCTCAACCTATCAAACCCGGACAGGAGCTCTTGGTGTGGTATGAAGAGAAGTACGCTAAAGATCTCAGCGTCGCCTTTGAATACCTCTGGAACAAAAAGTGCTCCACTGATGGTATCGTCCACACTTTGATATTTTATTACGTCTTTTTACTTTAGATGTTTTCTTATTTTAATGCACATGATTTGTTAGCTTAATCATTACCTGATAGAGTTGGTAAGATGAGAACAGAAACACAAAGCTATATATTTGAAGGTTTTTCCAAACAGGAACTGAGAATTATTGCGATAGAATTCTTCTTTCATTTCTTCTATCACAAGAGATGATAGTCACTGCACTGGAAATTGTTCACTCACATGTGAACAGGTCAAGGTCTTCCATGTAAGAAGATAAACTGTCTATTACATGGCTTTGGGATTAGATTAGATTAGATTCATTGTCCTTGTCATATTGTTATTGAGCAGAGTACAGGTACAAAGCAAAGAGACAATGAAGTAGGATGGTAGTAAAGTGCAAATGGCATGTTTTCAGCACCGCAAATGAAGTATAAGGCATGAAAAAAAAAAAAAACAGTGGCACAATGTGTGTAAATGAGTCCAGAGACATGGATTACGGTAATGAAGACAGTACAGTGCAGTGAACAAAGATGCAAAGGGGAATGGATGTAGTACTGTGCAAACTGTTACGGTTAGTCCATGTGCAGAGGCAGGGATGTGTGTGTGTGTGTGCAGTGGTGTAAGTTGATCCGAG
Source organism: Pangasianodon gigas (assembly GCA_022758105.1). Taxonomy (NCBI): domain Eukaryota; kingdom Metazoa; phylum Chordata; class Actinopteri; order Siluriformes; family Pangasiidae; genus Pangasianodon; species Pangasianodon gigas. Next base: position 1,265,662 of record CM040482.1, on the reverse strand, counting down.
TTCAAACCGCAAACTGGGGGTTGGAGGATGGGGGATTAGCAACGTGGTGAGGTGTTCAGTATGTTATGTTTCTGTCTTAACAATTGTTTATTTTCAGACAGTCAATCATTTGCAAGTCCATAACAATACTTTCTGATTTTATCCTGATTTTATCCCTGATTTTATACTTTCCTGATTTTTTTCTGCTCCAGAAATGAAAGACCCAGTGATGGAAGCTATCTCGTGCTCTTTCTGTCCACTGTCCTATACATCTCAAATTTACCTTTACAAACACATCAGACAATCACATTATGATGAATATGAGAGACTGCTGAAACCCAATGTTAACCGTGAAAACATGATGCCTACGAGAAGCTCCTGTAGTCAGCAAAAGTTCCCTGAGCCTCTTCAGACTGACACCACTCCTGTGCAAAGGCAGAAAGGAACTGCTCAAAACTGTGAGGAAAGTTTCACTCAGCAAAGTCACCTGGAACTGCCCCGGCGCATTCACACGAGAGAGAAGCCGTTTTACTGCTCGCATTGTGGAAAGAATTTTACTCGAAAGGATAATCTCCAAACGCATATGCGTGTTCACACGGGAGAGGTGTTCTACTGCTCACAGTGTGGAAAGAGCTTTATCCGAGAGAGTCATCTTCAACTACATGAGCGCATTCACACAGGAGAGAAGCCGTATCAGTGCTCACAGTGCGGGAAGAGTTTTAATCAAATGAGCGCTTTTAAAAGACACCAGCGCACTCACACGGGAGAGAAGCCCTATCAGTGCTCACACTGTGGCAAGAATTTTAGCCAACTGGGTAATCTCCAAACACACCAGCGCGTTCATACGGGAGAGAAGCCGTTTCATTGCACAGAGTGTGGGAAGAGTTTTAGTCTACTCAATACTCTGCAGCTACACCAGCGAATTCACACAGGAGAGAAACCGTATTACTGCTCAGACTGTGGGAGGAGTTTTAATCAAGTCAGCGCTTATAAACGACACCACCGCATTCACACAAGAGAGAAGCCCTATCACTGCTCTCAGTGTGGGAAGAGTTTCAGTGACGGAGCTAAATTCAAGGCACATCAGTACATTCACACAGACGAGAAGCCTTACGATGGATGGAAGTGTTTTGCTTTGCAAACACACCAGTGAAGCCGTATGAAGACACATGGCAGCGCCAGATATAAAACACTTATCCATCAATGCTGGTCACTTGTGAGTGCATTACTGATGAATGGACCAGGGGAAGCACAGGAGTCTGTTATTGAAGTATACTACAGGGTGTCGCAAAAGTCTCCACACATAGGAGAAATTAACACTTTTTACAAAATGTCTTCCAAGATTTTAGTTTATATTTTATATATTTTTTCAGAAAGCCTTTAAGAATGCCTTTGACAAAAGAGGAATGTATTGAAATCATTCTCGTGGCTGGATCGGGAAGCTGTCGCAAGGTTGCGATGGACTTTAACAGCAAACATGGCGAGTTCATCACACACCACACTGTCGCCAAACTTATTAACAAATTCAAAAACCTGGAAGTGTTGCGGACCGACCGAGAAGTGACGTCCACGAACTTCCACTGACGAAGACACGACCAACGTGGTGCTGGTGTACAGAGTTTCCTGTGTATGGAGACTTTTGGGTCATCCTGTATATCTGTGTGTGTTCTGTTTTATCTGTTTCATCTGTTAGTCTGGCCTCCTGTTTAATTTTCAGTCCCCTCTCATAAGTAAGAACATCAAAATACTTTTCCAAAATCAGGTTGACAACATTACATTTACATTTTACAGACTTACAGAAGTGCTTTCAAGTTTCTGTCAATAAATACATCCAGATACTGGTTCGCTAGGTCATGGACTAAGAGTACTCTCGGTCTAAAAACTCTGTTGGGGAGGTAACAAAGTAAGAAAAGCACACAGACAACACAAAGATTTTTTTAGTAGTATTTAAAAAAACTAGTATTTAGTAGTATTTGCATTAGTAGTGTCTGACACATCATGCAAAAAACTAAAGAAGGTAGAGACAGTTAGCTAGACCTATAAATAAGCTAAAAATTTCTGGAATGAATGAATGAATAATCAAAACATACGGAAATACGTAATTCACATGTGGGTGAAAAAACATTATATCATGTCCACGAATTAAGAATTCATTCCCACAACTTATTAATACGTGAGCATGTTTTATTAAATCAGTCCCTCATTTTAGGTAAATCAGGGCCTGTAATTTCATAAATCCATCATTCTCTTAAAATGAGGAAACAAATTAGTAAAACATGGCCACAATATATTGTTTTTTATCCACATGTCATGTGCAAGGCTCTGTAAAAACATTAGATTTACCTTTATTTATTTAATTATTATTATTATTATTATTTTGTACAATTTTTACAAATTACAAAGATAAAATAAACAGCTTTCCTAGTGGTGGACCACTACTGCAACTCTGAGCACTGAAACTGTGCTGTTCACTGACTGGAGCTACTACGTTTATGTTTGAAATGCTCTCAGCCATTTTCCCGTTATTGGCAGTTAGTTATGAGGTTCAGCCCCTTTGAGAAGTATCTCAATCATCATATGGAGCTGCTGTGCTTTCTGGTAGGACAAAAATGCATCTGCAAAGAAAATACTGCCCAATGAATGTTGAGAATTTTTTTATCCATACAGTTATTGACTGAAAAGGCATGTGTACAGACGGGATCCAAAATGACATATTAAAAGCCTGTTGTCCAAAGAATGTTCATCCATGCTCCCATTACAACAGTGTATTTAAATCAGTCTTAGGCTTCCACTGAAACTGTGTGTATCGATGGCTTTCAGTGGAGAATTTAATGCGGGCTGCACTGAAAGCTCCACTGGAAAAAAAAATAGTATGCATTAAATGAATGAACGGCGCAATTGCAATTGCAGTGAGATTTTTCATATTTCAATTTCCTAAAATACTGACTTTTACCAAAAGTGATATAATATAGACACTTTGGTAAACATTTCATTTCTGCATTTTAATGAAATTTGTGGGGAAGCTGAGCTTTTGGTGTAGTCTTGGAGCCTGTGGTGTGAACATGGCCAGAGAGTAAAGTCTATAATAAAATACTAAACTCAAAGCAATAATAATTCTAGCAAATTTGGTGCTATTAATTTTAGTGGCCTTATAATAATAATATGCTGATCATGCAGATTATGGATTTGGAAACGTTTTCTTTAACCTTATGCGAGGTACCAGGTTACTCTGTTCGGCCACATAATGGATATATTTCTTTTCTTATGTATAATTACCAGTGTTTTCTACCAGAAAATATTATGTGAGTGTTATCATTTTTCTCCCTAGGGGTTCATAAGAGACCCACACCAACATACGGCTGACATGCAATCTTCAGGACCTTTTTTTTTTTTTTTAATATAATTGAGCTAGGGAATTGCTCCAAGGACATTTTCCTGATGCAGGCTCAAGTCAAACAGGTGCTGTAACACACCACATACTGGCAATTCTCCTGGTTGGTTATTCTCCTGGAGGAGTCCCTCCGTTCATCAGCATGAGGCTAGATTCATAAAGAATGCAAGCCAACCACTCACCCCAGCTATGTGTGGTGTCTGTGTCTGTTGAAGATGTACAGAAAAAGGCTTGTTGTTCTGCATCTGGACCACAAATGCCACCCTGAATGCCTCCCTTACAGGTGCCGAGTCATCACATTGCTGGTTACTTTACTCCAGAGCAAGACAGTCAGGATGTTTTGGCCCAGAAATGGCCTCACCCAATTTTTATATGCATTTCCTCCAGAAAATATGATACTTTCCACTCTGTGCAAGATTTCAGCAGCTAGACCAGAGCCTTACATGTGACCCCAAGAAGGCAAGACCTTTAAGACATGTATTTCAGACTAGGGTATGAAAGGGAGAGATATGAATAATGTTATTTAGGAGAGAGGTGGAGTTATAACTGTGGTTTTTCCCACTGGTGTTTGACAGACCAACTTAAGGTGCAATAGAGCCACCTACTGGATTGGAGTGGAGACTAGTACCAATGAACTGTTCCTTATACTGAATTTCTTATAAATAATACAATGTTTTAAATAATGTCAATGTGTGCTGATCCCAGAACTGTATGCAAGTAAAGCCCTTCATCCATTTGATTTCAGTGTGTTTATTAAATCCTCCCAGTGTGTGCTATATGCTTCACAGTGTAGTGGAACATGTCCTACTGTCTCCTGACATTCACAGTGTGAGCAGAGCCCTGTAGCCCACCATGTTTCTTCCTGATGATTCCTCTGGTATTGACACATTTCACCCCTCCTCATGCCACACTATGGCTACATCCACATTAATCCGGATAAATTTGAAAACGCATCATTTTCTCTACATTGTGGCCTTGCATCCACACTGAGCCGGCGTTGTTGTCCAGAGAAAATGGAGCTTTTCAAAAACACTCTCCCAAGTAGATAATAGTTGTAGTGTGGACTGAGAAAATGGATTCAAAAACAATGATGTATTTTTAATCATGTGACCCATTCAACTCAAAACAAACAAGATGGTGGACTTTGGTGTACTGAAGTTATTGTTCCTGGTATCCAATTTGATAGCGTTGTTAAAGACTAGTGTCAGTTTGTACAACCTTCAGACATCACCGCATCAATTGAAAGAGACGGAAAGTAGATAAATGCCTGATGGAAATAACACACGCCAAAGCTTCTTATGTTTTTATGCACAAGCCTATAAACTTATTAGAGTGTTGAGCAGGTGAGGAGTTCAGCAGATATTTTTGGATGGTGAATGCTTTATTACAATAAATATGCCATACATATGCAGTGATGCATGCTGGTCTATTGGAATGCCTTGGCTAACCAGGAGGACTTCTCTGCAACAGACCTTTTCCCTCTACCACAAGTTTGTACAACAACCAAAAGCATATCTTTGGGCTAAGAGCAGTGTGAAACTTGTAAGGTTGAATGAGGGATGTATTTATAATAAGTGCTATAATTTCTACATGGTAAAAAATAAAATGTACAAAAGAAATACCCTTTATTAAAATCTGAGAATGTGCTTATTTACTTTACCCACATGTGAATTGTTTGAGTACATATTTAACACTGTGGAGTACAGAGGCAAATAAAAACTACGCCTTTGTCCCAGACATTATGGAGGGAACTGCAGAGCATCTCCAAAATGGCAGGCCTTGTGGGGTGTTCCCGGTATGCAGTGGTTAGTACCTACCAAAAGTGGTCCAAGGAAGGACAACCGGTGAACCGGCGACAGGGTCAAGGACGCCCAAGGCTCACTGATGCACGTGGGGATCGAAGGCCCGTCTGGCCCAATCCCACAGAAGAGCTACTGTAGCACAAACTGCTGAAAAAGTTAATGCTGGCTCTGATAGAAAGGAGTCAGAACACACAGTGCAGCGCAGCTTGCTGCATATGGGGCTGCGTAGCTGCAGAACAGTCAGAGTGTCCATGCTGACCCCAGTCCACCACTGAAAGCTCCTACAATGGACACCTGAGCATCAGAAATGGAAGAATCTGGCCTACACAATATTATGCAGGTGGTTTTAATGTTATGGCTGATCACTTACAGTACTGTGCAAAAGTCTTAGGCACCCTATTTTTTTTTGTACAGACTTTCTTACAGATTTTTATTTTCTGACTTCTACATTATTGATTCAGTACAAAAACATTTTAGATTCCAAACATTAGTTTTCCAGCACAAAATGAAATGTTACAGAAAAATGTTTGTATGTCAGTAAAGAAAGCAGCAGATTCCATAAGAGACACTTTTCAGATAAAAACATAATGAAGACTGCTGGGTTTCGCTGCAGAAATAAGAAGCGAGTCGACAGTCAAAGTCTCCAGAAGAACTGTGGCTGCTTCTGCAAGATGCTCAGTAACACTTACAGCTCATTTCCTTATAAAACTGCACAC
>CM040482.1:1239419-1259674 GCA_022758105.1 Pangasianodon gigas | reverse complement strand
TGACCCACAGAAGGAGGAATATTTCAGCAAGAGGATCAGTGATCAGAACCTGGCCAATAACATCATCACACACCTGAAGTCATTAAGAAGCCTCTACATCATGTGCCACATCCCAGTCTTCTGCTGGATTTCAGCCACTGTTCTAGAGAGAATGTTGGGCAAAGCAGAGAGTGAAGAGATCCCCAAGACTCTGACTCAAATGTACACACACTTCCTCATCATTCAGACAAACATCATAAGAGAAAAGTACTCAAAGAAGCAGGAGAGTTATGAAGAAATGGTTTTGAAACTGGGACAACTGGCTTTTCAGCAGCTGATGAAAGGCAACCTGATCTTCTATGAGGAAGACCTGAGAGAGTGTGGCATTGATGTGACAGAAGCAGCAGTGTACTCTGGTGTGTGTACACAGATCTTCAGAGAGGAGTTTGGGCTTCACCAGAGTAAAGTGTACTGCTTTGTTCATCTGAGTGTTCAGGAGCATCTCGCAGCTCTGTATGTGCATCTGACATTCATGATGGAAAAGAGAAATGTTCTAGATCAGAGTCAGTCTTCAAAACTGGAAATGAAAGAAATTACAATCTCAGATGTCCACAAGAGTGCTGTAGCTCAGGCCTTACAAAGTCAGACTGGACATCTGGATCTTTTCCTTCGCTTTCTTCTGGGTCTCTCACTGGAGTCCAATCAGAAACTCTTACATCACTTAGTAACACAGACAGGAAGTAGCTCCCAGAGCAAAGAGGAAACACTTAAATACATTAAGAATGAGATCAGTAGAGACCTTCCTACAGAGAAGTCCATCAATCTGTTCCACTGTCTGAATGAACTGGGTGACAATTCTCTAGTGGAGGAAATCCAACACTACCTGAAATCTGGAAAACAAAGTGAACTCTCTCCTTCACAGTGGTCTGCTCTGGTGTTTGTGTTACTGACATCAGCACAGGAGCTGGAAGAATTTGACCTGAGTAAATATACAAATACAGACAACGTATCAGACTGGGTTCTTGTGAAGGTGATGCCTGTGGTTGCAGAATCCAGAAAAGCAATGTAAGTAAAGCTGAATATAACTGTTATACTGTTACAGTGTTAGAAAGAGAAAAAGTGAAAGAACTTTTACAAATATGCATTTTGAGACATTTTGACCCTTGAGGTCATACAGAGTTGGTGTTAATAAGAACAGGTAAATGTAGCACAGACATTTTAAATTCAAATTCACAGGCATTTCAAATCCTATTTCCAATTCTGAGAATGATTTAGGGAATAACGATTGCATGAGCAAATAAATATGACCAAAGGACAAGTATTAAATGTGTGGAGGCCAATTGCTGTTATTTGACTAAAAAAAAAAAAACAGTCTCAAAGTCATGACTTAATTTCTTTCATTAAAGTTTCATAAAATTAGGCTTTATTATTACCATGGTATCGGTGGTTTTATATTAGATATTTAGCACATGTTCACACCTCCGATGCCACCAGAATCAAAAGCAGAGCCTGTGAAAGTGTTTTAGTTTACATAAACCTTATCAGTATCAGACTCACATCTACAAATTTTGTCCAGTTGTCATGAAACTTGGATCACAGCATCATGAGACCAACTCAAAAAAAAAAAACCTCACTCATTACTCTGATTTTTGATATGCAGGATAGTTTGTTCATGACTGGCAAGCCATTTTGAACAGGACATGAGGGAATATCTCAGCAATGGTGTGATCTATTCAGACAAAACTTCGTACTTGACTAAGTGACCATGTCCTAAAGGACTTGAAGTTCTGAATTCTCCTCTAGGCAGTACTATAATACACAATTTAGTAAACCTGCTCCAAACTTCTGAGCCACAAAAACCACATCATGATCCTTCTTTCTGATGATTCCCTGGCAGTTGCTGAGTGTTTCTGAAGTCAAGATTTTGTGATTTGCAAAATGGGAAATCAGCTGTTGTAACGGGCATGACGTAGAGACAAAGGTTGAATCCAAGTGCGGGAAGTTTAATAATATCCGCTGACAAATCCGAATCGTGAGACACACATGTAGTGGGAAAAACAGCACTATAATCCGCAACAGGTAAACAGTCCAATTCGTGACAACAAAGCTAATAAACCAATAAAGTAATCCAATAAACAGTAGTCGCAAACCAGAAACGCAATGGTTGAGACGGGTAACACAGTGGAGAGGCGCTCAGTAAGACAGTGCTAAACTGCTAATACTTCGCAAAGAGTTTTTGGTAAAACATGGCTATTTATGCACATGGTAAACAGGAAGTTGTCCACGAGGAAGTGGTGTGCAGTCAGTATTCGGGAGAGGGCTCTCTCTGGTGGTTGGCTGAATGGGCCTCAGCCAACTCTGTTACAGCTGTTTTTGTTATTTTTGTTACATTTTTGTTAGACTTCTCCTAGGAACTGTCTAATCTTTGTGAAATTTGAAACTTGCATTGTCACATGCTGAACAAAACCTCTCTGAACTAAAAATCTCGCAGATGTTTAATTTTCAATTTTTTAAAATGGCACCAGGAACAAATATAACACCCAGCACCGTACACAGTCTATTGGCCTCCAAACCCCTGCTCTCTGGAGTGATCTCTGCACCTTTGGTCAATCTTTGTTAATTGCTACAACAGTGTTAATTAAACCTTGTAATTGCTCAAGAGAAGGGAGATATGCAAAGTTATGGCTTTGCTTTCCTGTGATTGCTTATGCAACAATAGCACGTCTCTGATTGTGTGGCTTGCTCATAATAGACAAACAAATTTGATCATAGTGGCTTGACAGTGCCATCCAATTTAGTACATCTCCTTGGGATGCAGCTATAGTTATTCTTTTGTTCTTCTTCCCATCTCCTGACTTTTATGTTGCATTGTCTTTCTCAAAAAATATTTGGCCCATGTTACATTTCATTCTTTTTCATGGTGTAACTCTTTGTTATACTTATTTGTCTCTAAATATATTATTTGTCTCAAATCTCTATATACGTTTCTGGGAAAGGTCTTTGCACCACACACTCAGAGGAAGTCAGACACCAGGAGATACAACACACAGAGGGTAAAGGGTAGAACCAGTACACAAATCACGGGCACCAGGAACAAATAAAGAGCGCCCAGCACCGTACACACACAACACACCCACACTGTTAGCTAACTAGCTTGTTAACAATAGATAGCTAAGTAAAACAACTTCAACATTGGACTGGCTATTACTTTGGGAGCTAGCTATCTTTATTAGAGAACAAATAAAATGTTATAGCTGTTTTAATAAATCTAACTCTGCATGACTCTTTAGGCGCCACTACATGCAAATGAGCTGTGTCAGGAACGTGCTTTGCATGTTACGGGTGATCATTATGTATTATTATATTTGTTTCAGTATCAGGTGCAATACAATTAAAGAGAAAAGTTGGACAGCTCTGGACTCAGTGCTCAGCTCAGAAACCTCTAATCTGAGAGAACTGCATCTGAGTGTGAATACACTGGATCTGACTGGGACTAATCTAGGAGTCTCAGGAGTGAAGCGTCTCTCTGCTGTACTGGAGAATCCTCTCTGTAAAGTGGAGACACTGAGGTAAGATCATCTCTCTGGGAGTCACAATAAGTCAGTAAAAGCAGCAGTTAATAGTTGTATACAGTGTTGTTTTGCAAATGAAATTTTCTGTAAAACTGTACAACATGCAGAACAAATAAATTAGTAATTAAGCAATAATGATTTCCTGAGTGATTTTTTTTATTATGCAAACAATACTTTTGCACCACTAGTACTCTTAACGTCAATAACTCTCAATAACAGCGTTAATGTTTTTGTTACATTACACAGTGTTATAGAATATGTAGCCTGTGGGACCAGTGAGGGAGAGATTTGTCTTTTCTTGTTTCTCTGGTTTGTCTCTCCTTTTGTTTTCCCTTTTGCGCATCACTAATTAGCCAGCCTATTGAATTGGCTGGAGCACAGAGGCAGGCATATGTATAGACACCTTGGGTCCTGAAAGGGTCCTTTAGCCGTGTGTTTGTGTAGCAGCGTCTGGTCTGTTGGGACCGGAGCCGAATGTTGGAAGGAGCTGTACGAGTGAGCTTGAACAGGTGTTTGTGTTTGGCTAAATTTATTAAGTGTTTTGCGAGTGACCTGACTGGCGTGAATATCCTGGGATTAGCACCTTGACTTCCAGTCATTGTCGTGCTCGACCACTGCTGCGGAATGAAACACCTTTTTTTCTTGTTGTTGGCTGCTGTTCTCTGTACCCTTAGGTGTATATGTGAAGTTTTATTGGGGTGCTGCTCTATAGATTTTATTGTTTAACTTCCCTCTAGCCTGTTGGCTGTAGGTTGTATGAAATATTTAGTATTAAGGAAGTGTGAGCCACTGGCTAGAGGGTTTCTTTTTTATTTATTTATTTATTTTTTTTTTCTTTTCTTTGTTTTGCTTGGTAACCAGTCAGCCTAGGTGCTGGTTGGGCCAGGGGTCTGGGAGGTTACATAGTGGTGGGTCTTTTTGGAAGTGTGTTCACGTGTGGCAAAAGCTTGCTGTGCAGGTTTCCTTTATATCACTAGTATGCTATATGTTCTGAGTGATGGGCTTGCAGTGTAGTATGTATTTGCAGCACTTATTTGTGTATTAAGACTTTAGCTGCTGTTAACATTTCATTTCCTCTGGCTCTTCTGGACCAAAGGTCCATGGTTATGTATTTGTGATTCTTGTATTTATTTATTCATTTATTTATTGATTGATCTATCTACTTCATAGACCCCAAAAGGGTATTCAATAAAGATTGTATTTTTTATTTTTTCTACAACCTTGCATCTGTCTGTGTCTGTTACAGAGCTCCCCTTGCTCTGGTCATCATCTAAGGGGTGGCGTAGTCACTTTGTAATATGTAGCGGATGCTACATTTTTGGCGCAGTCGGCAGGATGGATCTTTTGAAGTTATTTCTTTATTGTTTGGGGTTAGTTAATAATCAGAGCAGCACCTTTGGGAGGGTTTTGGGGGCAGAGAACAGAGACCTTCTACATGCCCAGAGAAAGAAAGTGTCCTAAGTTTTCTGGTTCTATGACAGCTGGGTCCCTTTCTGTGGAAGATCAAAACTGTAGAAATTAGATCAAGGTACATGTCTGAAAATGAAAAAGCTTTGTTTTTGTATGATCATTTGGAAGGAGAAGCACGAAATGAAATTAAGTACAGACCTGTAACCATTAGAGAAAATCCAAATGAAATTTTTAATATTTTAAAAGAGGTGTATGGGTGCCCCAAGTCCTATATGTACTGGCAACAATGTTTTTTTGATAGGAAACAAAGGGAGGGGGAATCTCTATTTGAGTTTTCTCATGCATTAATGGAACTTATGGATAGGGTAAAACAGTCCAAGAGGGATGCAATTGTTAATCCTTATGTAGTATTGAGAGACCAGTTTTGCGAAAATGTTTGCGACCAGACTCTACGCAGGGAACTCAAGAGACTGGTTAGGGTTGATGGGGATTTGTCTCTTTTAGATGTGCAACGTGAAGCCATCCGGTGGGTGGAAGAGGGCCAGGCAAGTCGTGACCGCCACCACCGTGTTCCGGGGCATAGTAGTGAAGCTCAGTTAACTTCCCAGTGTGAGGCCACCATTGCCCAACCCTCTGAATTGGCTGAGTTGAGAGACATGGTCTTGAAAGAACAAGCCCAACTAGACATGCTAGTTAGATGTCTAGGACACCAGGATGGTAAGCAGCAGGTTCCTTTGCCTTATAGAGGTGGTCGTTTTAAACGTGCCCCAGATAGTCAGCCTATTTGCCTTAGATGTGATCAACCTGGTCATATAGCCCGGTATTGCCAGGCCACCCCGCCTTTGAATAGTGATAGATCGGTTCCCCACACCACTTCTAACAACCCTCTTAGTCAGCCAGACGCCCCTGGCAATAGCTCCACCAGTCAGCCAGTAAACTAGAGACCCCCAGTGTGCAGAGCCACACATTGGGAGGGGAAGGTTCTGGCTCTTCACACCCTTTCTCTTATGGCCAGTTAGGTTCCTTGTCTTATTGATACTGGGTCTATGGTCACAACTATAAATGAGAGTTTCTTTTCCAAGCACTTTTTGCATTTACAGAGAAAGGATTGCAAGTGGTTAGGTCTTAAAGCAGCAAATGGATTAGATATACCCTACGTAGGCTATATTGAATTGGACATGGTGGTCCTGGGGCAGCGCATTCCATGGACGGGGGGAACTGATTGTAAAAGACCCTGAGAATGTAACCCTGCAGGGTCATAAGGAAAGTAACGGCAGGCATATTGGGGATGAATGTACTTGGGGAATGTTATCAGGTCCTTTTTGAACAACATGGTCCCCAGCTTTTCCAGTCCCCTCCAGTGCGGTCAGCGGCACTGGCGACATGGCGTGCTTTGCGTTACTGTGAGAAGATTAAAGCAGTCCTCAATGCCTCAAAGCCCTTCAAAGTTAAAGTTTGCGGCAGGTCTCCGGTCTGTCTTGGGGCAGGCACCCTTACAATAGTTCCAGTCACCTGTCCTCACTTGGAGTCAGCAGAGTTTCTGCTAGAGCCTTTCAGCTTTGAGGATGAACAGCTTCCAGAGGGTTTGCTTGTGTCTTCCACCCTCGTGTCAGCAAAGAAAGGCCTTCTATATGCCCCTCTTTTCAATGTTAGTAAGGCCGACGTGTGGCTTCCCCCTCACTGTGCGGTTGGGACTGTGCAGACCGTGATGGCTACATCGGTTACTACAGCCACGTCCATCTCTGTTGACCATTTCTGGGAAGACTGCTTGGCTTATGTTTCCACACAGGAAGTTGTAGCAGGCTCCAGTGCTCCTGATTTTATTATGCCAGACTTTGATGGGTTAAAAGAGCAGCAAGCCTTACAGGACAAGGCTCTCTTCTCAAAGTATCATGGTATATTTGCCAAAGGTAAGGGAGATTTGGGTTGCACGAGATCCCCTTGCTGGATGATGCCCCAGTGCACAAGCCATACCAGCAGATTCCACCCTCCCAGTATGAGACCGTGAAGGCACACATTCACCAGCTTCTTGACAGCCAAATTATCAGAGGAGGCAGTAGTCCTTATTCATCTCCTATCATCTTGGTGGTTAAAAAAGATGGTAGCCTTTGACTCTGTGTTGACTATCGATAGCTGAATGCGAAGACCCGCCATGGTGCCTATCCCTTACCCAGAATAGAAGAGTCATTAGACGCGTTGTCTGGGGCAAAATGGTTTTCCACTCTTGACCTCGCTAGTGGTTACAATCAGGTGCCTATGGCTGAGAAAGACAAGTTTAAGACTGCTTTTTGTACACTATTTGGTATATTTGAGTTCAATCGTATGCCCTTTGGGCTCTGTAACGCCCCAGGTACATTTCAGTGTCTTATAGAGTGCATGTTTGGGGACTGTTGCTAACAGTCAGTTCTGCTGTGCCTGGATTGAAGCGTCCATGCCATCTTGCTGAATTATGATAATTTCTTGGCTTTGTGAGTTATTATCGAAGGTTTGTAGAGGGGTTTTCTAAGCTTTTTTTTTTTTTTGGTTATGCAAAAGTAGCGCGTCTCTGATTGTGTGGCTCACAGAGTCTGGGTGCTTGGCCCCCAAAAATGCTTTAATTATACCTTATAATTGTTCAAGAGAAGGGAGACAGTCCAAAGCAAGAATCACTGCAGTGTGTAAGAGGTAGTCAGTCATGCTGTTAGGTGATGAGATTGTCAGTGTTTTATCTGTCTTCACAGGAAAAAACCTCTCTGCACTATTTATCATAGTATATGAGGTTCCCTTTCATTGACGTCTTACACACACACACCCACACAAAATGAATCGCAGTAATATTGATTGAACTGTGTGTCCTGGACTGAGAGTGTGAAGAGTGTGCCATTGTGTCTTGCAGGTTGGAGTCTTGCCATGTCTCAGATGAAGGCTGTGCTGCTCTGGCTTCAGCTCTGAGATCAAACTTCTCACACCTGAGAAAAGTCCATCTGTCCAAGAGTAATCTAGGAGACTCAGGACTGAAGTGTCTCTCTGCTGGACTGGAGAATCCTCACTGTAAACTGGAGACACTGAGGTAAGATCATCTCTCAGAGAGTCACATGACCTGCTCCTCCATAAGACACATTCTCTAATAGTGAGACTGAAGCAGAGATTTTAGGTTCAGCATCAGTGTCCTGAGAAGGAAGATCGCTTCTTTTCACTGCACACTGATGATTTGTGTCAGAGAAGTCTTTGGGTCAGATTTACGAATGTTAAAGTTGCAGCAGAAAACTTAATTCACTCTGCATGATGCACAGAGTTTAAAAACTGCAGTGAACTGGTGGAAATTAACTCGGGACTACAGGGCAACTGCAAGTCTAATCAAGAGGAGACAAATTCTGAATGAAGTTTTTTTCCCATGAAAATATTCTGAAATGCCACAGTTCAACCTACATATAATAATGTGTTATATTTAGTTATATAAAACAAAAAATTATCATCATAACACTGAAAAGGTAAATATATACACTATATGGACAAATGTATTGCGACACCTGACCATTACACTCACATGTGCTTGTTGAACATACTATTCCAGATTTAGTCCCCTTTTGTTGTTATAATAAGCTCCACTCTCCTGGGAAGGCTTTCCACTAGATTTTGGAGCGTGGCTGTGGGCATTTGTGCTCATTCATCTACAAGAGCATTACTGAGGTCAGGCACTGATGTTGGGTGAGGAGGTCTGGGGTGCAGTCGGTGTTCTGGTTCATCCCAAAGGTGTTCAGTGGGGTTGAGGTCAGGGCTCTGTGCAGGACACTCGAATTCTTCCATTCCAATCTTAACACACCATGTCTTCATGGAGCTCGTTTTGTGCACAGAGGGACTGTCATGCTGAAACGTATTTGGACTAGACCCCTTAGTTCCAGTGACAGGAAACTGTGATGCTACAGCATACACAGACGTCCCATGCAATTGTTTGCTTCAAACTTTGTGGCAACAGTTTGGGGAAGAACCACATATGGGTGTGATGGTCAGGTGTCCACAAACTTTTGACCATATAGTGTAGCAAGAGTTCCAAAAGATTTCTTTTTTTAAAAATGGAAATTGTGTTTGGGCTGCAATTACTAGCTAATTTGGTGGTGGTAGACAGCGTTATCCAAAGTCTGATGCTAGCTAACATTAGATACCAAACCCATGTAATTTCAGCTAACACTGCTGGATAACACCTACACAGGACTACATAAAGTGCACATGTGCAAACAGCGCAAGACAGTACAATAGTTATCCACATATTTTTTATGTGTATAACGTAATGTTATCTAGCTGTATATTTATTGGGACAAACTCATGTATAGCATAAGAGAAGGTACACTATATGGCCAAAAGTATGTGGACACCTGACCATCACACTCATATGTGTGATCCTTTTCCAAACTGTTACCACAAAGTTGGAAGCACACAATTGTAGAGATTGTTTTTATATCCCCACAGCCATGCTACAAAATCTAGTGCAAGGTCTTCCCAAAAGAGCGGAGGCTCTTCTGCTCTTATTCTGGGGACCAACTCTATATTAATGCATCTTGGTTTTGGAATGGGATGTTCAACAAGCAATGGTCAGGTGTCCACATACTTTTGGCCATATAATACTTACAGGTTTTTCTCTCAGCTAAGCGCTGGGTTGTAATGACAACTAGTTGCCACTTGTCCCTTATAATATGGGATTGTTCCGTATTGAAAAGTAAAATGCTGTGACAAATCACTTATTGTGTTTCTCTTCAGGTTGGGGTGTTGTGGTGTCTCAGATGAAGGCTGTGCTGCTCTGGCCTCAGCTCTAACATCAAACCCCTCACACCTGAGCGAACTGCATCTGACTGGGAATATTTTAGGAGACTCAGGAGTGAAGTGTCTCTCTGCTGTATTGGAGAATCCTCACTGCAAACTGAAGACACTGAGGTAAGATCATCTCTCTGAGAGTCACATGCTCCACAGGAAGACACATTCTCTAATAGTGAGACTGAAGCAGAGGTTTTATGTTTATCATCAGTTTCCTGAGGAGGAAAATTGTTTCTTTTCTGCACACTGATGATTTGTCACAGTCTTTGGGGCAGATGGACATATGTGAGAAGCTGCAGTACAAAACATGACTTGATGCTTCTGCAATGTGTCTGAAATTACTATGAAATGTACTAAAGCTATAACTAATCACGGACACTGCACCTGGGATACAAACTGGGACTTAATCATGAGAAGATAAATTAATACATTAAGTTTCTCTGCAATTAAATTATACTGAGGAACATTTCAGCTTGAAAAAGAATTTGGTAAACTAACTGGTAAACGTCACTTTAATGCAAAAGGACTAAAAAGGTAAAACGTCAGTACTTAAATAACGTAGAAAGAAATTGAAATAATGTTTATTCTATAAGCAAATGCTGATTTACAAATGCGGTTGTGAGGGAAACTCACAATCTCCTCTTTTTATTTTTAATTGATTTTACAGATGAATATTAGAAATATTGCTCTGAATATGAAAACAGAATTTCAAATATTTTTAAATGTTTTAGTATTTTGTGTTATCTTGACATGCTGCACTAGTGTGCATAAAAATAGACACATTTCCCCGTCCATCTACCTCTGCTAATCAAACAATATGTGTCTCAAATCTTAAAGTTACAGTATGTACACTATATGGCCAAAGGTTTGGGGAATCCTGACCGTCACACCCATATGTGCTTGTTGAACATCCCATTCCAGATGTTGGGTTGAGGTCAGGGCTCTGTGCAGGACACTCGAGTTCTTCCACTCCAACCTTAACACACCATGTCTTCATGGAGCTCGCTTTGTGCACAGGGGCATTGTCATGCTGGAACAGGTTTGGGCCTCTTAGTTCCAGTGAAGGGAAACTGTAATGCTACAGCATACAGAGACATTCTATACAATTGTGTGCTTCAACATTTGTGGTAACAGTTTGGGTAAGGCCCACATTTGGGTGTGACGGTCAGGGGTGCACATACTTTTGGCCATATAGTGTACTTATCTAGACCATTATTGAGTACTAATACAATCCAGGTTCTCTATTACAGTTAGTGTTTGAATCATAAAATCCTCTCATGTAGCCGTCAAACCTACCGAATGGTTTTTTATTTGAGATGCAGCTTATGCTGATGGTGGAAAGTTTTATAGAGAAATAGAGCTTGACAGCCTGATTAATGTCACCATGCATGAAATTGCCCAACATTGAAACCAGACGAACAGGGATATGGTTTGGAAATTTCAACTATCATAGATGTCATTTTTACTGCCCTATATGTACATAAATTATGCAGGTGAGTGTGTGAACTATGCCACTTGTGGTTCAGGTGCTTCTCTGTGTTTCTTGAAATAGTTCATTGTGGATTTTGAGGCATTGTATGTTTTGGACTATTTGTAGAAGCCAAGCTCTTTTATTATATTATTTTAAATAAATAATGACACTTCTTGAAAGCAAGTATTAAACCAAGATTTAAAATCTGTTGATGAAGAGTGTTTCAATGTGTTTCCCTGCAGGTTGGATCGTTGTGGTATCTCAGATGAACACTGTGCTGCTCTGGTTTTGCCTCTGATATCAAACTCCTCACACCTGAGAGACCTGGATCTGTCTGAGAATAATCTAGGAGACTCAGGAGTGAAGCATCTCTCTGCTTTACTGGAGAATCCTCACTGTAAACTGGAGACACTGAGGTAAAACCTTTTATGTGTCAAACACGAAGCCTGCACTACACTACTGCTCAACATTTTGACACTATCCAGGATTCACAGCAGATCCATAGCATAGCAACCGCCATTTTACAGTGTGCACAAACATATCCCACAGTGCTTAACTAAAACTGATGAGCAGCAGCGCTTTTCCCCACGTGTGCTGAATGTCTGAGTATGGGCTGTATGCTGTGCTTGATGTATGTCACATTCGCGTCTAAAGCAAGTCATGTGTTGTGTTGGCAGCAGTGTAACCAGAAATGAATTTTGGTGGGTTGAGAAAATATACAAAATAAAAATTGCGATTGTTTTTTGGGATGTGTACAATTAAATTGGTAAGTGTGACGTCCGTGTGCATTTCAGGTGAATGTCAGACAGGTGTAGGAGTGCTGATGATATGAATTTGTTATTGAGAGTCTCCTTTGCAGTATGTTTTGGATCATTGTCCTGTTGGAAAGACCACCCTTGTCTCATCCTCATCATTCTAGTGGATGGCAACAAGAATTCTCAAGAATGTCTCGGTACATGGCTCCATTAGTCTTCCCTTCGTTAATTTGGTTCCCGCAGGTACCATGAGAAGGGAAATACCTGGACAATCCACATCTTTTGTCTAAAAGTGCTTAGAAATGCTTCAAATTAAAATGTAGACATGTAGTCTATATTTTCACAACACATTAATAATAGTGCTCAGAATTTTCTCTATTGTTTTATGAGGCATATGGGAATTAATGTTACATCACTCTGCCCCTAAATATTTATGCATTTCCCCCTTAATTTTATTTGACAGGTTTTGGTGTTTTGCTATGGTGGGGTTTTACTGGTGGTTTAATTGCTTGGGTCAGCATGTAAATATGGCTGGTATGTGTAAATTTGACCCTGCATGGGTAGAAA
Organism: Pangasianodon gigas; assembly: GCA_022758105.1. NCBI lineage: Eukaryota > Metazoa > Chordata > Actinopteri > Siluriformes > Pangasiidae > Pangasianodon > Pangasianodon gigas. Next base: position 1,247,132 of record CM040482.1, on the reverse strand, counting down.
TTGATGTATACCAGTTAAGAACAATGTCCACCATGCTCGTTGCAAACTCTGTATTTAAAAAAAAAAAAAAGATGGCTAGAATGGGCGATTTGGCTGTGAAGAAAGCAGCCAAGCACGTAACAGCACTGGCCTACTCTGGATCATCATACTCCACTAGTGATTTTCTTAGATCTCCTCATCCAACTCAAAAGGAACAGGTGTCGTGGAATTCCTTCAGCTAAAATAAAACTTCTCAGAGTCTTGGAAGCTTGATGCCAAAAAATAGAATTTATTGTAATGTAACCAAGTGATACCCAAAAGTCACACTAGATTCCGACTACGCTACCGGGGTTTGTACCCACAGAAATAATTTAACACAGCAACACAAGTTCCATCGCCAGTGAATAAAAAAGGGAACAGAGACGTGACCTTCAAGTTCAACACTTTTATTAACAAGCAGTATAAAATCTCTAAATAGGCAATCAACTTTATTGTGTTTTTTTTTTTTTTTTTTAAAAATGGAATCACAATTTTAAGAAATCTGAGCTGTAGGCCAAATATTAAAATCATAACCCACCATTCTTACAATATAAGGTTCACCAAGCCTGCAGGAAGAAAGGGGAAAGTCACAGGGCCACAGACCCACAGCCTTAAAGCACACACCACATGTGCACTGATGGACTTGGTTTAACCAACAGCATAAAAAGGTGTAGTAAATAATGCAAATAACTCTACACTCTCAAATCAGTACTCATGCAGTGCAGGAAATCTCATGCCACCATGCAGTGAAGAGAAGAAAACCTGGATGACCCCAGAGGAAAGCACTCCCATGCAGGCTGGTTCCTAAAACAGAGAAATGGATTAAAAACTCCCCTTTACATAACACATAACAAACCTCAGCAGTTGGCATAAAATAGACTCAGCTAACGAAGTCAATTACAGAAATAAACAACAAAATTTACTGCAATACCAGAATCAACATATAACCATAAACTGAGAAACTGAATGACAAAATCAAATCATAAACAAAACAGCAGGGCCTAGACATCAGAAGTCCATATGCATAGAGCTCCACAAGGAAAGGTCTCTGGCGTAATCCAAGAGTGGAACGCAACTTTATAATAGAGTGGAATAAAACCGCTGTGTAACACGGCTTGTTGCTCTAGGCTAAACGCTGAGTCCCCAGCTCCGAAAATAACCGCATCAGCAGCTCACATGCTCACACTCTTATATCGAGGGTTACCTCCCTCACTATGGCGTTCCAGAGTCACGACACCGGAAAGAGACGGCGAAAGTCAAAACGTCAGGAAGTTGCGCAATCTACTACCCTTTGCGCTATTTATAGGGCAAAATAAATACATACGCCCCGCCCAACACACTATCCTTATTATTCACTTGGTCACAGTAAAAAGCAACAAAGCTGAGTCAGTCGGCAGAGTAACTGATGAATATGATCTCAACACAACCTTTTATACGTTTTCAAATGCATATCTCTCTAGGCAGAGTTTTCTCTTTACACAAACTACTAGTATCTGTTGTCTGTCTGCCACCATTATTTCTCAGTCTAGTTTCTATCTCCTTTCACTCCCCTCAGCTGATTTTAATGGTGGAGAAAGACCAGTTTCAGTGTTTTTTATATCAGCAAATTCTTTCCTTTTTCAGACACTGAGACATTGATACCCTCCTGTACTTTGCACAGTTAGTTACTGAACTTTAGATGACCTTATACATGAATATGATATTGCATACTTGTGATTACATATGGGATTATCTTGATGATTATACTAATTACATGATTAAATATTCCATACAGGTAAGAGTCAATACGATATTGATAGTAACTTTTTTTTTTTAGACTGATTAGGTAGTTAATGCTAATGTTTGCTAGTTTTATACATTAATTCTGCTTCATCTGTATTCTAAAGGAGACTGTTGTGCTGTCATTTGCACTACATCCCAATCCCAATAAAGTTGCTAATGGCTGGCTGAGCTTCACGTTACATTAAATTATTAAACTTAAGTTAATTTAGGTTACTAGATTAGCTAACTTTGGTTAGCATTGCTCCCCTGTGCAGGTGTCTAGAGTTCAGCTTTGTAAGATCATTTAAGAAAGTAACATTATCAACCTCCTAATTTGTAGAAATATTCTTGTTCCTGATATCACTTTCCAGCTGTGCCATTCTGTCATGTTGCTGTTCTAAAAATGATGATTTCAAAGAAAGTACGTAAAAATGCACACATCTTGAATTAGACGTTGACTCTGTGCGAATGTGAATGTCAGCTTGCGTGAACATGTCCTGTGTGCTACAGGTGTCTTAACCCTGATGGTCAGTGCTTCAAGGTTAGGTTCCTTTATACTTTATGATAAATAGATTTAACAAGTGTAATTGGACATTATTGGACACAACATGACTAAATTGACATTGGATTATGGGAATAATTATACAATTTTATAATTTAAGTCATTCTTTTTATAATTTAAAAGCATATGATGTAAACAACTTGTTACAGACTTATGTTTAGCATTTCATGACCTACAGTAAATAGAAAGCCACATGCTACCTCTAACTATATCTGTCCTGCCATTTTGCTTTTAATATGATGAAGTTGTAGCAAGATGATAATGAGTGGCGCTGAAAGAAAATGAACATTGGTGAAAGTTGTAAAATGTTGCCATGCAACATTCAGCAACAGTGTGTTTACAATTTAGATTGAATTGCCTGCATTCTCCACCAAAAATATGTAGGGTAAACTGGCAGATCAGCTCAGAGGTGGACATTCTGCAAACTTAAGATCATAGCGACTAATCAACTATTTGTCCGGCGATAAGTTGAAATTGGTGTATTTATTAATTCTGCATGGGATATTACCTCTGTGGCTACCTGGATTAATATCCTAAATATAGTGAAAACACTATATTAAGAACACGGTAACAAGATCGGCAGTTTAAGGGCTTCCTGGCGATGTTGATTTGTTGAAAGTTTGGTCGGGTCTGGAGTGGTGTCTTTGGAAGCCAATCAGGGACGGGGAATGGAGTGAAGGCGTACCTGGTGGAGTCTCGTAGGGCACACTGTAGTGCAGAAGAACGCTTGATGAGTGAAGAGGTGGTTCGCGGCGGTGCAAAGGCTGGAGTCGGAGGCTTTGCGGGAACAGTCTTGATGAGGAGTCTCAGAGCAAGCATGATCTCCTTGATGTCGAGGAGCAAGAACTTCTGAAGCTCTTGGTTGGCGAGAACTCCTGATTTGACTCTTCGTGACTCTTAATGGATGACTCGACTTGACTCACATTGATGTCATAGGGTTTTTAACCCTTTCTGTCTAGTCCAACCCCAGAATGTTTCCTCCAATCAAACATTGTCTTAGGGTGGGGTGTAAGCCATATTCTCCTCCTCTGACATTAATCAGCATACTGGTCTCTGAGTTATGTGCTTTTCAAACTTTCCACAAAGTAAAGTTAGAACTTTGGTCATGAATTTTGTAACATGGATGTAATAAAATTCTACTCAAATGTACTTTATCCCAACTCTTAAATTAAACAACAATCACACACACACACATACACACATACTAAACATCACCTACTTGCTATTATCAATATATTCATTAACCATTATGATACATGTTAATGATCAAAAGCATAGGTATACAGGTATGATACATATAAGGCATGACATTAAAAAGACAATATGTTTTTCCAAACCATAATGCATCATTTTAAGAGTCATTGTCCTTTTAGGAGATGTGATATAATCTGATGCATTTGCTAAAAGATTGGCTCTGTGGAATGTGTGAGAGTGTGAGTTCTGGGTTCCTGGTGAGAGAGAACAAAGGTCTCACTGCAGAGGGTTAGTGTTTCATGATTGGTTACATGTAGACCAAGGACTTGATGCTTATTGGTAAAGTAAAGATAAAATTAACAAGGATTTTCATAAATGATTATATGATTAATGGGAAAGGAAATACATATATGGTGAAAGTCTAATGTGACACTAGGACAGCGAGAATTGCTTCATCTCTTCAAGGTCCCAGGCTTATTCTATTCACCATGCAAGACATTCACCATACGAAGACATGACCGCAACTTCACTTCTCACAGGTGCCTCAAATCAGTCCCGATAGAGCAAGCCTCCCTCTATTCCTACAGACTCCTTTCTGTCCCCCAACACACACACACACCCACCCACCCAAATAACAAGAAGCAGATGCACCAGACTTCTGGTTACCAACACACAAAATGTGATGTTCATAACTTGAAAGAGTGAAGAGTGTGTTATTGTGTCTCTGCAGGTTGTACTCTTGTGGTATCTCAGATGAAGGCTGTGCTGCTCTGGTTTCAGCTCTGAGATCAAACCCCTCACACCTGAGAGAACTGGATCTGTATGGAAATAAACTAGGAGACTCAGGAAGGAAGCTGCTCTCTGCTCTTCAGGATGATGAACGTTATGAACTACAGGAACTGATGTGAGTAATGACATTTTCTTTTAAAAAAAAACCTTATTTAACCTTATTAGCATTGGATTGTACATTTCTCTTTAGTGCCAGTAAATGTCAGATTACCAGGTTAGGGATTAATGCTGTTTCTGGTTCAGTAAAGCGAGTTGATTTGAAATATGTGTGAAGGCAGAAGACAGCAAGTCAGACAGAGTCTACAAAATGTCACAGTTTAGTGCATGAGAGTGATTGTAAATGAACGTCTTGTCTTCTTGTGACACCCTGCTGTCTCTGACTTCCTGCTGCTGCTTTTCCTTCTGTTTCTGCAACAAACATCCTCTCAACTCTCATAAAAGCAAATTAAAATTATCATCTTTTATGATACACTGTCATAATTTTTTTAAGCAGCCACTTTCCTCACTCTTACAGAACCCCACCTCCACACCGTGTCTCCTGTCATTGCTGCAAAATTCACCTCACCAAATATAAATGTAGAACAAGAGCTAAACCACACAGTAGTGTTTGTTTAAAAATAAAAATAAAAATAACTGGATACGAGAAGTGATATGATGGGTAAATAGAGTACAGTACACACTTTCCTGTTAGAACTTGTGCAAGTTCTCATTTGTTCTAGCTAAATGTTATAAGAGAGATGTTACTAAGAATGAGGAAATGTTGAATTGTATTTATAAACAGTTTCCTTTGGAGCAGAGAAGATTACATGCTGTTGATCATGAAGTACCACGGTCCAGTTTTTGGTTATTAATTTACATTTTTTTCTTTTATATTCAGGTGGTGATGAACATCTGTGTGTGACCGATGAAGACTCTGGTGTTCCTGCATTTCCGTGTTGGAGAATAGAGAACACATCAGACACATCAGTCATTTAGTTCTAACACGTTAAATAGACTCAGAGAAGTGAGAAGTGTGTGTTCATCTTGCACGGTGAATCAGACTGCACACAATTCTACACTGAGACTGTACAGGATGCAGACATTAGGACTGAACTCAGAACAGCTGGAATGGAGACTCAGTGTTGATCAGAACACCTCAGTGTGTGTGATCCTGAAGTTACTGAGTGTCACAATCAGCCCCTGGAGACACAGAGACCCTCCTGCACATTCAACACCTTGTTCACTCCGAATGTTTATCTGATAATCATCTGTCTTTTAAAGAGACTGAAGCACAGAGAATACACAGCGTTTTCTGAATGTGAATGCTTTCTGAAATTTATTTATTTATATATTCGAAATGAATAAACAAAAATAAGAGTAGTTTTTACTGATTTCATAACTTGCACAGGCTCTTATAGTTTACTGTGTAATAAGTAAGCAATAATCTATGACGGGGCGTCATACAGCCTGAAGTGAAGTGGATTTAATGTTACCACCTTAAAGTTGATTATTTTCCTATAACAGAACATCCCTTTTTATTCTTCTTACACACTCGCAATTTGCCAATGATTTTGAGTAGTTTTTGAGATTTGTATGTGGGAGATTGCTCTTTGGCAATTAAGCGATAATTTTTTGATTTGTTAATAAACAACACATCATGCTATTTTCTTTTAACCTTAAATTTTATTGTAAATAGTTACACTGACTGCACTTATAACTTGCTGTGTAATTTCACAGTGTAATGTAAATACAGAATTTTAATCCTTGTCATGATATGTTATTGTTTCTCAAACCTATAGTGTAAAATAGTGTCTTTTATTTGTTTGTAATGCACTAAATATATCCAATAGGAGGCAGTTTATGATTTATCCTTAATAATATACTGCACTATGTGCTGTTTACTGATTCATTTATATGTATACAGTTGCTCCAAAATGCAATTCAACATAATAAACGCTTATTGTAAGCAAACAACCAGGAACTTTTCGCCCCATTTTGACCCCAATTTGGTCTGCCATTTCCACACACTACATCCCCATCTCTACACTGTCCATTGTGAATGTTGATGCTTGTGTGTGGTGCATTGCCTCTCTGAAACAGTCTGATTTATCTCATTACCAAGTTTGGTCTAAAGATAAGAATGACTATGGTCATTTGGACACAGAGTCAGTTGTTCTTAGAGTCAGTCACCCACCTCTGTGTACTAAGCAATATCCAATCAATGTGGAGAAAGTACATTGCATTAAACCTACCATAGATCAGTTTAAAAAAAAAAAAAAAGCATTCTGGGTAAGATACCCACGTCATTGAAATCCCACACACCAAATCCCAGAACTTACTGGTCCATAAGGCCATCTCACCATGTATTATTACAGAATGGCCAATCAGTATACTGACAAATTAACTCTGTTGGTTGCTGACCCATTAAGTGGCAGTAGTCATAGCAGTTTTTCTGTCACTGATGTGGCTAATGGTTTCTGGTCTGTTCCACTACTCCCTGAAAGCCAACCCTGACTTGCATTCACAGTGGGGGATGTGCAGTATCAGTGGACTAGATTACCAGTTTTCTTAACAACCCGACCATTTATCAGATGGCACTCACAAAACATCTCTCTCACTTCATTCCGTTCATGGACGACATGCTTCTGCGTCCTTCGATATAGTGAGGATTAGAAGACACATGAGAAAGATTGAAGATTAGATTTCATAGTGAATCAAGGTCACAAAAGCTCAACAATGTTTATCTCTGACTCTCTATATTAAATGTGCCTTATGTACTCCATTCACTGTATATCAATGATAGTGATAGTGATCCCACAGTAAAATCACTTGCAGGTCATATAAACATTTACTTCTTAAAGGAACATTTATATACATAAGATCACTGACTGGAGTTTTGTTGTATGGAAAGGTGTCCAGTTCGATAGTATGCACAATCTAATTCTAACTGAAATTTTAAAATGAATTAAAACTAAAATTTCCGCTATATTTACAATACGATGCCTCTGTGTTTTCGTTGTGTTTGCTTTTGTCAGAGGGAGATGTCAGAGTCATGTGTCTCAGAGGTCCGGACTGGTCAATTACAGTAGGGATTCCCACTGGTTAAATACGCATTGGTGTATTGCATTCTTGGTATTGTAGCGTTCGGCTGGAAACCAGGAAAACAAGATAAAATCATGAATTCTGCTAAAAAGTGGAAAGTTAGCAATACAGTCCTGTGCAAGAGAATAGTACATACCATAACAAATAATAAAGTTTTATGCCAGAATTTCCCTTTATCTCCCTTTAAGAAAAGAAATGTAAAAACATGTATCTTAATTTGACAAATTCACGTCAAGATCTGATGGCGTGCAGTGATACGGCTTCTCTCCTGTGTGAATGCGCTGGTGTCTTATGAGATGACTTTGTTG
>CM040482.1:1202747-1235358 GCA_022758105.1 Pangasianodon gigas | reverse complement strand
GGAAGAGTTTTAATCAAGAGAGTACTCTTCAGACACACCAGCGCATTCACACAGGAGAGAAGCCGTATCACTGCAGACAGTGTGGGATGAGTTTTACGCAACAAAGTCATCTCATAAGACACCAGCGCATTCACACAGGAGAGAAGCCGTATCACTGCACGCCATCAGATCTTGACGTGAATTTGTCAAATTAAGATACGTTTTTACATTTCTTTTCTTAAAGGGAGATAAAGGGAAATTCTGGCATAAAACTTTATTATTTGTTATGGTATGTACTATTCTCTTGCACAGGACTGTATTGCTAACTTTCCACTTTTTAGCAGAGTTCATGATTTTATCTTGTTTTCCTGGTTTCCCCCTAACGCTACAATACCAAGAATGCAATACACCAATGCGTATTTAACCAGTGGGAATCCCTACTGTAATTGACCAGTCCGGACCTCTGAGTGAGACACATGACTCTGACATCTCCTTCTGACAAAAGCAAACACAGCGAAAACACAGAGGCATCGTATTGTAAATATAGCGGAAATTTTAGTTTTAATTCATTTTAAAATTTCAGTTAGAATTAGATTGTGCATACTATCGAACTGGACACCTTTCCATACAACAAAACTCCAGTCAGTGATCTTATGTATATAAATGTTCCTTTAAGAAGTAAATGTTTATATGACTGCAAGTGATTTTACTGTGGGATCACTATCACTATCATTGATATACAGTGAATGGAGCACTGTGAGAGTACTTTACCAGGGGTCTGGGTTTGATGACCCCTTCACTTTGGTAAATCACATGTTTAATAATGCATCACATTTATACTTTCCGTATGAATCAATAAAAATTCTCCATAATGCAAATCATAAACAGCTTTTCCCATAGTTGTGTCATTTCTTTTTAAAAATCTGAAATATTACATTTATAAATCTTTGCTTTGCTTTGATGCTCACAAGTAAGCTCATGCATATTCATCATCCTTCATGTTTCTCCAACTTGAATAAAGTTTACCTGTGGTACATTGTATGAGTTCATTAGTCAAATTACATTACTACCAGTTCATTCATCAATAGATTTGAAATGAGGAAATATCAAAATGTCTACACCAGTCTGTTCTGCAGAGTGGAAACTTCTAGCTTATGTAGAGAGGACAGAAAAGAGAATCAGAATCAGAAACAATTTATTGCCAGGTACAGTAAAGGACACTCTACAGTACTAGGAATTTGTCTTGATGTCAGGTACAAACACAGAATCAAAGATATGAAGTCAAGGGGGATACAGAAATGAAGAATACAAAAATGCGGCACAAAACAAGGGTAAAACAAATACTGAAGTGCAATAGACCATGGTGCAAGATGAACATGCTATATATAAATATGAAATATGTAAACAGCAGACAAGATAGAATAAATAAAATTAAAATTATAAATAATTATGTACAGAAAAAGTGAGTGTACATGGGAGATAGAAAAAATATTGCAGCTTCAGAGGGGAGAGTGACAGACAGTAGGTTGGGGGGATAGAATAAATATTGCAGCTTCAGAGGGGAGAGTGACTGTCAGCAGGTTGGGGGGGGGGGGTGTCACCTGAGGGGAATTGGGGCACTGTTCAGCAGGCTGACTGCAGCGGAGAAGAAGCTGTTCTTGTGGCGTGAGGTCCTGGTCCTGATGGACCGGAGCCTCTTGCCAGAGGGGAGAGGCTGGAAGAGTACATGTCCGGGGTGAGAGGGGTCGGCTGCAATCCTGGCTGCCCGTCTCCGGGTCCTGGAGACGTACAAGTCCTGGAGTGATGGGAGGCTGCAGCCGAACACCTTCTCAGCGGAGTGGATGACGCGCTGCAGCTTGGCCTTGTCCCTGGCCGTGGCAGCAGCAAACCAGACTGTGATGGAGGAAGTTAGAATCGATTCGATGATGGCAGTGTAGAAGTTGACCATCATCTTCACAGGGAGGTGGAACTTCTTCAGCTGCCGCAAGAAGTACAGCCTCTGCTGAGCCTTCTTGGTGAGGGAGCTGATGTTCTGCTCCCACTTGAGCTCCTGGGTGATGGTGGTTCCCAGGAAGCGGAAGGACTCGACAGAGGTCACCGGAGTGTCACAGGGGATAACGGGTGGGAGGGGGGCTGGGTCCTTCCTGAAATCCACTATCATCTCCGCTGTCTTGAGAGCGTTGAGCGTTGAGTTGTTCATGCTGCACCGTGACACCAGACGGTCCATCAGAGATGAGGCCGATGAGGGTGGTGTCATCTACGAACTTCAGGAGTTTGACAGACTGGTGTCCAGATGTGCAGCTGTTGGTATACAGGGAGAATAACAGAGGAGAGAGGACACAGCCTTGGGGGGATCCAGTGCTGATGATCCGGGAGTCCGAGACATACTTCCCCAGCCTTACGAACTGCCGTCTGTCTGTCAGGAAGTCTGTGATCCACCTGCACAATGAGTCCAGCATGTTCAGCTGTGAGAGCTTGTCTCGGAGCAGAGATGGGACAATAGTGTTGAAAGCAGAGCTGAAGTCCACAAACAGTAACCTGGCATAGGATCCTGGGGAGTCCAGATGCTGGAGGATGAAGTGGAGGGCCATGTTTACAGCGTCATCTACAGATCTGTTGGCTCTGTAGGCAAACTGCATGGGATCCAGAAGAGGGTCTGTAATAGTAATGACTTCATGACCACAGAAGTCAGGGCAACAGGTCTGTAATCATTAAGTCCTATGATCCTTGCCTTTTTAGAGACTGGAATAATCTCTGAAGTTTTAAAACAGACTGGCACATGGCAGGTCTCCAGTGAGGTGTTAAAAATGTTAGTGAACACCAGAGACAGCTGGTTGGCACAGTGCTTCAGGGTGGAGGGGGAGACAGAGTCCGGGCCTGCGGCTTTGCGGGGATTCAGCCATTTAAACAGTCTATTTACATCTCCCTCTTTGAGGAGAGAGGTGTGAGGGGCGGGGGAGAGAGCGACACTGAGGTGTGAGGCTGTGTGGGTGATCCAGGTGTAGCATTGGAGGAGGGGCTGCTGCAGATCAATGACTGGTGGAGGGGGTGGGGGATATCAGGTATGTCCCATTGTCTATCAAAGCGGCAGTAAAATTCGTCCAAGCGCAGGTCGTTCACAGAGTGGTGGGCTCTAGGCTTGTAGTTGGTGATTGCCTTAAGCCCTTTCCAGACAGAGGCAGAGTCGTTGGCTGAGAGTTGCTGTTCCATTCTCTCACCATGCTCTGATTTAGCTCTTCTCACCTCCTTGCTAAATCTGTACTTGGCATCTTTGTATTTATCTTTGTCCCCACTTCTGAATGCAGCCTCTTTCTCTGACCTCAGCTGTCTGATTTTAGCTATGAACCAGGGTTTATCATTGTTATAACTCACCCTGGTGCGTGATGGAATGACGCTGTCCTCACAAAAGTTAATGTAGGACATCACAGTGTCCGTGTACTCGTCCAGACTATTGGTGGCAGACCTGAAAACTTCCCAGTTTGTACAGTCCAGACACCTCTGCAGTTCCCCCACAGCCTCAGTGGTCCACTTCTTTGATGTCCTCACAGTGGGTTTGCAGAGTTTTAATTTCTGCCTGGGAGGGGAGGGGAAATAGATAAGAAGGAAAGCTGAGCCAGGGAATGTTATCATCACTGACCTTGGTGTGTTCAGTCACAAAGACCCAATATACCAAAAAACACAAGGAATAAAATATACAACATACTCAGAGTCATATTCAGAGACAGCTCTAGATATAAACCTATCATAAAGAATGTGAAATATAATACATGCAAATGTGTTGGAGTCCTGAAGCTAAGTGTACTATCATCAAGCTGATAGATGGTGTGTGAGGTACATAAGGCACATTTAATATAGAGAGTCAGAGATAAACATTGTTGAGCTTTTGTGACCTTGATTCACTATGAAATCTAATCTTCAATCTTTCTCATGTGTCTTCTAATCCTCACTATATCGAAGGACGCAGAAGCATGTCGTCCATGAACGGAATGAAGTGAGAGAGATGTTTTGTGAGTGCCTTCTGATAAATGGTCGGGTTGTTAAGAAAACTGGTAATCTAGTCCACTGATACTGCACATCCCCCACTGTGAATGCAAGTCAGGGTTGGCTTTCAGGGAGTAGTGGAACAGACCAGAAACCATTAGCCACATCAGTGACAGAAAAACTGCTATGACTACTGCCACTTAATGGGTCAGCAACCAACAGAGTTAATTTGTCAGTATACTGATTGGCCATTCTGTAATAATACATGGTGAGATGGCCTTATGGACCAGTAAGTTCTGGGATTTGGTGTGTGGGATTTCAGTGATGTGGGTATCTTACCCAGAATGCTTTTTTCTTTTTCAAACTGATCTATGGTAGGTTTAATGCCATGTACTTTCTCCACATTGTTTGGATATTGCTTAGTACACAGAGGTGGGCCACTGACTCTAAGAGCAACTGACTCTGTGTTCAAATGACCATAGTCATTCTTATCTTTGGAAAAACTTGGTAATGAACTAAATCAGACTGTTTCAGAGAGGCAATGCACCACACACAAGCATCAACATTCACAATGGACAGTGTAAAGATGGGGATGTAGTGTGTGGAAATGGCAGACCAAATTGGGGTCAAAATGGGGCAAAAAGTTCCTGGTTGTTTGCTTACAATAAGTGTTTATTATGTTGAATTGCATTTTGGAGCAACTGTATACATATAAATGAATCAGTAAACAGCATACAGTGCACTAAGTTATTAAGGATAAATCATAAGCTGCCTCCTATTGGATATATTTAGTGCATTACCAACAAATAAAAGACATTATTTTACACTCTGTAGAAAGTTTTAGTTTATACATCTTGCTCTTTTCATCCATTGGTTTGAGAAACAATAATATCATGACAAGGATTAAAATTCTGTATTTACATTACACTGTGAAATTACACAGCAAGTTATAAGTGCAGTCAGTGTAACTATTTACAATAACAGTTTAACGTAAAAAAAAAAGCGTGATGTGCATTACAAATTAAAAAATAAAATAAAAAAAAGCTAAATTGCAGAAGAGTAATCTCCAACATACAAATCTCAAAAACTACACAAAGTCACTGGCAAATTGCGAGTGTGTAAGAAGAATAAAAAGGGATGTGCTGTTATAGGAAAATAATCAACTTTAAGGTGGTAACATTAAATCCACTTCACTTCAGGCCGTATGACGCCCCGTCATAGATTATTGCTTACTTATTACACAGTAAACTATAAGAGCCTGTGCAAGTTATGAAACGATGTAAGTAAAAACTACTCTTATTTTTTGTTTATTCATTTCAAATATAGAAATAAATAAATTTCAGAAAGCATTCACATTCAGAAAACGCTGTGTATTCTCTGTGCCTCAGTCTCTTTAAAAGACAAACGATTATCAGATAAACATTCGGAGTGAACGAGGTGTTGAATGTGCAGGAGGGTCTCTGTGTCTCCAGGGGCTGATTGTGACACTCAGTAACTTCAGGATCACACACACTGAGGTGTTCTGATCAACACCGAGTCTCCATTCCAGCTGTTCTGAGTTCAGTCCTAATGTCTGCATCCTGTACAGTCTCAGTGTAGAATTGTGTGCAGTCTGATTCACCGTACAAGATGAACACACACTTCTCACTTCTCTGAGTCTATTTAATGTGTTAGAATTAAATGACTGATGTGTCTGTAAACATGTTCTCTATTCTCCAACACGGAAACCCAGTCACACCAGAGTCTTCATCAGTCACACACAGATGTTCATCACCAACTGAATATAAAAGAAAAAAAATTAATCTTGTAAAAAGCATCATCTTGTCCAGACAAAAGCAGCAGCAGGAAGTCAGAGACAGCAGGGTGTCACAAGAAGACGAGATGTTCATTTACAATCACTCTCATGCACTAAACCGTGACATTTTGTAGACTCTGACTTGCTGTCTTCTGCCTTCATACATATTTCAAATCAATTTACTGAATGAGAAACAGCGTTAATTCCTAACCTGCTAATCTAACATTTACTGGCACTAAAGAGAAATTTACAGAATAAAGTTATTACTCACAACACTTTCTCTAGTTTGTAATGTTCATCATCCTGAAGAGCAGAGAGCAGCTTCCTTCCTGAGTCTCCTAGTTTATTCCCCTTCAGCTCCAGTTCTCTCAGTTGTGAGGGGTTTGATCTCAGAGCAGAAGCCAGAGCAGCACAGCCTTCGTCTGAGATACCACAACCACACATCCTGCAGAGAGACAACGACACACACTTCACTCTCTGAGCTCTAGTTCTAGCTCAAGATGCAACATAAAGGAAAGGTGACACAGCTGGGTAAACCAAAGCAGACATTTATTAGCACAAAAAACTGGGATAAAAGAATCATAACATCAGTAATCAATGATATCAGTCAGTCACGAACACAAATGTATGAACATGAAGTGTGTAAATGCAAAAGGACAAAATAAACAGTAACTAAAACTAAAATGACGAAATGGCAAAACTGCCTTAGCAGCAGCCCTGACTAGTGGAAGCAGTGTGGTTAAATTAGCCATCGCAACAAGGCTCAGGGTCGCACAAGCCACGTCCCGATCACATCAATCGCCCTTAAAAGAGAAAAAGAATAGAAAACACACAGATAGCACTAACTGGGTCATAACAATGAACATTTACATTCTGTAAGTCTTTATGAAACTTTTGGTGGTCAGTGAAAGACTGATTCCAGAAGAGGAATAGATTACGAAATTGCATGTATATGTGTGTGTGTGTGTGTGTGTGTGTGAGTGAGTGTAAGAGAGAGAGAGAGAGAAAGAGAGAGACACACACACTACATGACAAAATATAGAAAAATCATTTCCATTTAATTGCTGCTTTTAAGCCCCACAGCTCAAACACAGTGTATTTAGTTTTTGTGGCCCAGGTGCATTTTGTGTGATTAGATCCAGCTTTAGTTTCTTTAGTAGTTTCAGACACGTGCATCAAGACCCTAATACCTCTGCTTCAGTATATTATTTAGTCTCTATTCTAGTAGAGAATGTGTCTTACTGAGGAGCAGGTCATGTGACTCTCAGAGAGATGATCTTACCTCAGTGTCTCCAGTTTGCTGTAAGGATTCTCCAGTACAGCAGAGAGACACTTCACTCCTGAGTCTCCTAGACTATTCTCAGACAGATGCAGTTCTCTCAGTTGTGAGGGGTTTGATCTCAGAGCTGAAGCCAGAGCAGCACAGCCTTCATCTGAAATACCACAATCCCACAACCTGCAGAGAGACACAATGACACACACTTCACTCTCTCAGTTTAGAAAGACAGAAATGATTTTCACTGATTTTCTATTTTAGAATAGAATAGAAGTCTTTATTTGTCACATATACATTTCAGTGTATATGTGAAATTCTTTCCTTTGAATATCCCAGGGGTCATCCTACAGGATTAGCCATGATACGGTGCCCCTGGAGCAGAGAGGGTTACACATCCAACAGTGGCTGCATGGTGGTGCTTGAAGCCCTGACCTCCTGATCCATAACCCAGACCCTTTCCCTCTTGGTTTCATACTTGCTTTCAAAATGATTTGTTTGTAAAATGATTTTATTAATCAGAATGACATGATGATTTAATATCACCTGTTTATTCTAATTAAAAATGTAATTAAAAATGATAATACTGAGTGTTATAGTGTTATTTAGTTTCCCTCATCTGATGTGTGTGATATTAAACTATCAGCAGCTGAAGCTGAACAGAGAACAGCAGACTGAACATGAACTTTAATCAGAGAGAGAGAGAGAGAGAGAGAGAATCTCAGATGGTTCTCTACTAGACTTATGCACTATACATTTATATAACATTTATATAACAATATATATTTATATTATTGGAGAATCTAGGATCAGAATCAGTTGTGAATGTGATGTGA
Organism: Pangasianodon gigas; assembly: GCA_022758105.1. Classification (NCBI taxonomy): domain Eukaryota; kingdom Metazoa; phylum Chordata; class Actinopteri; order Siluriformes; family Pangasiidae; genus Pangasianodon; species Pangasianodon gigas. The sequence goes on along the minus strand of CM040482.1, from coordinate 1,227,494 downwards.
GGAACTACAAACACAATCATGAATTAAAATTAATTTAAAATAGAAAAATATATAAATCAAGTATAAAGCATTCATTTTAAGGTGAATTAATGTCTAAATCAGATTACTCACTGATAATTTATTGCTAAATGAAGCCTTAATGAAATCTGAAATCCTCATTTCCTTCTGCTTTTAATAATGTGTCTCTCAACAATAATTGAGATTCCTGAATTATAAAATTGATGGAGTGTAAAAAGGCTACAAACTGGGTTCATCGGATTATACAGGTTCTTTTTCTTTTGGCTGCTCCTGTTAGGAGTCGCCACAGCGGGTCATCCGTCTTCATCTCTTTCTGTCCTCTGCATCTTCCTCTGTCACACCAACCACCGGCATGTCCTCCCTCACCACATCCATAAACCTCCTCCTTGGTCTTCCTCTTCTCTTCCTGCTTGGCGGTTCCATCCTCAGCCTTCTTCTCCCGATATACCCTGCATCCCTCCTCTGCACATCCCCAAACCAACTCAGTCTCACCTCTCTAACTTTGTCTTCAAACCTTCCTATCTGCACTGTCCCTCTAATATACTCATTGCTAATCCTGTCCATCCTCGTCACTCCCAACGAAAATCGTAGCATCTTCAATTCTGCCACTTCCAGCTCCATCTCCTGTCTTTTTGTCAGTGCCACTGCCTCCAAACCAAACAACATAGCTCGTCTCACAACCATCTTGTAAACTTTCCCTTTCATTCTTGCAGATACCCTTCTATCACAAATCACTCCTTCCACCCACTCCACCCTGCTTGCACTCTCTTCTTCACTTCTCTACCACACTCTCCATTACTATGGACAGTTGACCCCAAGTCATCCACTTTCACCACCTCTACTCCACCACCCTCCCTCTCATTTATGCTCCTTTATTCCGTCTTGCTCCTAGAGAAATTTCTTTCGCCTTCTCTGCAGTGCGTACCTCCACCTCTCCAGGCTCATATCAACCTGTTCCCTACCCTCACTGCAGATCAAAATATCATCTGCAAACATCATGGTCCGTGGGGACTCCTGTCTGATCTCATCTGTCAACCTGCCTATCACCACTGCAAACAAGAAAGGGCTAAGAACTGATCCTTGATGCAATCCCACCTCCACTTTGAACCAGTCCGTCATTCCTACCGCACACCTCACCGTTGTCACACTGCCCTCATACATATCTTGCTCCATCCTCACATACTTCTCTGCCACTCCAGACTTCCTCATACAGCACCAGGGCTCATCTCTCGGCACCCTGTCATACACTTTTTGTAAATCCACAAACACACAGTGCAACTCCTTCTGGCCTTCTCTATACTTCTCCATCAACATTCTCAAAGCAAATATCACATCTGTAGTGCTCTTTCATGGCATGAACCCATATTGCTGTTCACAGATCATCACCTCTCCTCTCAGCCTAGCTCCCACTACTCTTTCCCATAACTTCATAGTGTGGCTGATCAACTTTATGCCTCTGTAGTTACTGCAGTTCTGCACAACTCCCATATTCTTAAATGTTGGTACCGGTACACTTCTCCACTCCTCAGGCATCCTTTCACTTTCCAAGATTTTGTTAAACAATCTGGTTAAAACTCCACTGCCATCTCTCCTAAACATCTCCATGCCTCCACTGGTATGTCATCTGGACCAACTGCCTTTCCACTCTTCATCCTCTTCATAGCTGTCCTCACTTCAGCCTTACTAATCCCTCACACTCCCTGATTCACTATCCCCACATCATCCAACTTTCTCTCTCTCATTTTCTTTATTTCTTTATCACCCTAACCTGCAGCACATCCATCCCTGCACAGTCCCTCTGTCTGGCCAATTGGTACAAGTCCTTTTCTCCTTCCTTAGTGTCCAACTTTTCATACAGCTCACCATACACATTAGCCTTTGCCTCCTCTCTCTTCACCTTGCGCCTCATCTCCTTGTACTCTTGTCTACTTTCTTCATCTCTCTGACTACCCCAATTCTTTTTCGCCAACCACTTCCACCTTATGCTTTCCTGTACCTCCTCATTCCACCACCAAGTCTCTTTGTCTTCCTTCCTCTGTCCAGATGTCACACCAAGTACCTTCCTCCCTGTCTCCCTCAACACTTCTGCAGTAGTTGCCCAGTCATCCAGCACCTCTTCACCACTCCCCCATCTTCTCTGAATTTCCCACCACAGTCTTCCTCCTTCAGTTTCCACCATCTGATCCTAGGTTTAGTCCTCACTCTCTTCCTCTTCCTCACCTCCAAAGTCATCCTACAAACCACCATCCAATGCTGTTTAGCTACACCGTCCCCTGACACCACCTTACAGTCTCTGATCTCTTTCAGGTTCCATCACTTACATAGGACGTAGTCCACCTGCATGCACCTTCCTCCACTCTTATGTGTCACACTGTGCTCCTCCTTCTGCATAAAATATGTATCCACCACTGCCATTTCAATCCTTTTTGCAAAATCTACCACCATCTGCCCTTCCACATTCCTTTCCTTTACACCGTACCTACCCATCACTTCCTCATCACTTCAGTTCCCTTCACCTTCATGTGCATTGAAAGTCTGCTCCAATCACCACTCTTTCTCCACCACTTCATCCAACTCACTCCAAAAATATTCTTTCTCCTTCATTCCACACCCCACTTGTGGGGCATATGCACTGATGAAGTTTATCATCACCCCTTCAATTTCCAGCTTCCCATTCATCACTCTGTCTGACACTCTTTTCACCTCCAATAGACTCTTAATATACTCTTCCTTCAGGATTACCCCTACACCATTCCTCCTCCCATCCACACCATGGTAGAACAGTTTAAACCCATCTCTGATGCGTCTGGCCTTGCTCCCCTTCTACTTGGTCTCTTGTACACACAGTATGTCTACCTTTCTCCGCTACATCTTATCAGCCAGCTCTCCCTTTACCTGTCATAGTGCCAACATTCAAAGTTCCGACTCCCACCACTACACTCTTACCCTTCCTCCTCTCCCGCTGTCTCTGGACTCGCCTTCCCCCTCTCCTTCTTCTCCTTCGCTCAACATTAGCATGTTGCTGATCAACAGTGCCGGTGGTGGTCATTGTTAATCCGGGCCTCGACCGATCCGGCATGGAAATCCAATTCGTGATCCGTATATTATTTAATTTGGCACAGGTTTTATGCCTGATGCCCTTCCTGACACAACCCTCCCCATTTTATCCGGGCTTGGGACTGGCACTTAGATTGCACTGGCTTGTGCAACCCCAGTGGCTGGGTTTTCTACAGGTTAAAGATGTCAAATTCAAAGTAAATAGAAAATGTACACAAGAATGAGATGAAGACAGAGGGCCAGATGTGCTAAGCTTTTTGTGCATTTGAGGGAGGATTTGAGCCCTGTGCATTTGAGCCCTTTCTCCCCTATTACTGACATGCTGACATAAAAGACCTTTATAACACTGAAAATTATTCAAATAGTATGTTCACAATAAGAACATATCGAACAAAAATAGATTTAAACTTCTTTTTCTCCTCCTGGATAAATTTGTCTCTGTGCTCAATCTGTAGCTAGCTGCCTAGCAGCTTTCATTTAGAAACAAAGAATCTGTGACATTCATCAGTGTGCAGTAAAAAGACTGATAATAAATGGAAAATCTCTGCTTCAGTCTCACTATTAGAGAATGTGTCTTACGAAGGAGCAGGTCCTGTGACTCTCAGAGAGATGACTTTACCTCAGTATCTCCAGTTTGCAGTGAGGATTCTCCAGTACAGCAGAGAGACACTTCACTCCTGAGTCTCCTAGATTATTATTCTCAGACAGATTCAGTTCTCTCAGGTGTGAGGGGTTTGATATCAGAGCTGAAGCCAGAGCAGCACAGCCTTCATCTGAGACCCCACAACACAGCAACCTGCAGAAAAACACAAGGACACACTCTTCATCAACTTTAAAATGGTTTTATTATTTAGAACAGGCGTGTTCAGTCTTATCCACAAAGGGCTGATGTGGGTGCAGGTTTTCATTCCAATCAAGCAGGAGCCATACCTGATCCCACCTGTTTAATCAGTAGATATTGGATTTCAGTGGCCTCAGATATGGCTTCTGCTTGGTTGGAATGAAAAAATGCAGGCACACTGGCACTTTCCGAACAATATTGGACACCCCTGTTTTAGAATTACACAAGCATTAAACCACATGTTTATTCTAATTCAGAAAGTAAAAGAAAGAAAATTAAAACAATGTAATTCCTGAGTGTTATATTTATTTATATTTAGTTTTCTCTCACTCTCTCACTTTACAAACATCACATTTTGTGAGTCTTAGAGCACCAGGTATAAAGATAATATTCTTAAGAGCGGGTGTTATCCTATAAATAAATTTTAATTACACCTGTTTTCAGTGTGTGTGTGTGTGTGTGTGTGTGTGTGTGCGCATTATATACCGAACAGCCATAACATTATGACCACCTGCCTAATATTGTGTTGGTCCCCCTTTCGCTGCCAAAACAGCTCTGATCCCTCTTGAGTCATTGACTCCACTAGATCCCTGAAGGTGTGCTGTGGTATCTGGCACAAAGACGTTAACAGCAGATCCTTTAAGTCCTGTAAGTTGTGAGGTGGGGCCTCCATGGATCGGACTTGATGGCCAGCAAACCCCACAGATGTTCGACTGGATTGTGATCTGGGGATTGTGAACTCTTTGTCATGTTCTTTGAACCATTCCTGAACAATTTTTACAGTGTGGCAGGGAGCATTATACTGCTGAAAAAGGTCACTTCCATTAGGGAATACCGTTGCCATGAAGGGGTGTACCTGGTCTGCAACTATGTTTAGGTAGGTGGTATGTGTCAAAATAGCATCCACATGAATGCCAGGACCCAAAGTTTCCCAGCAGAACATTGCCCAGAGAATCACACTGCCTCTGCCAGCTTGCGTTCTTCTCATAGTGCATGCTGGTGCCATCTCTTCCCCAGGTAAATGATACACATGCACACGGCCTCCCACATGATGTAAAAGAAAATGTGATTTATCGGACCAGGCCACCTTCTTCCATTGCTCCCTGGTCCAGTTCTGATGCTCACCTGTCCATTGTAGGCATTTTGACATTTTGGCAGTGGACAGAGGTCAGCATGGGCACTCTGACAGGTCGGTGGCTACGCAGCCCCATACGCAGCAAGCTGCACTGCACTGTGTGTTCTGACACCTTTCTATCATAGCCAGCTTTAACATTTCAGCAATTTGTGCTACAGTAGCTCTTCTGTGCGATCAGACCAGACGGACTAACCTTCACTCCCCACGCGCATTAGTGAGCCTTGGGTGCCCATGACCCTGTCGCTAGTTCACCGGTTGTCCTTCCTTGGACCACTTTTGGTAGGTACTAACCACTGCATACCGGGAACACCCCACAAGGCCTGCCGTTTTAAAGATGATCTGACCCAGTCAGTGGGTTAACTCAGACACTCTTTATTTTTGACAAAATGTGGAATAATACAAGACCATTTCAGGACCTTAGTGAAAGGACTACTGAGGTTTTAATAATGCTTCTCCATTGGGCTGCTTCTGTAACACAGGTCTGATCATAGCGGCTAGAGGGAGATGAATATTGAAGGAATTGACTGAAATAATAATTTAGAATAAAAACTATTTCAGCTTTAAAAAGAAAAAAAAAAAATGAAAGAATTGTTGCTGTGACTTGCAACAATTATTGTATGTGCTTTTTCGGCTCTTTTTATAATTTTTTACCTTTTCAATCCTATGGCATTAACTTTACTTTCCAAGTTTTATTTTCTATTCCTTTTTATTATTTCCACCATTTCACTGCTGCTTCAAGTCTGATGATCTTACCTCAGTGTCTCCAGTTTACAGTGAGGATTCTCCAGAACAGCAGAGAGACGCTTCACTCCTAGGTCTCCTAGATTATTCCTAGACATATTCAGGTCTCTCAGGTGTGAGGGGTTTGATATCAGAGCTGAAGCCAGAGCAGCACAGCCTTCATCTGAGATACCACAATTAAACAAACTGCAGAGACACAATGACACACACTTCACACTCTCAGTTTATGAACACTTACATTTTGTGAGTCTTAAAACTTTTGGTTCGTCAGTGAAATAGTGGTTCTAGAAGAGGAATTTATTACAAAATTTTGTGTGTGTGTGTACGCTAGATGAATCATATCTGTGTATTAAGGCATACAGTAGTGAGCATGCACTGTGATCTCGTCTCATACACACCTATTGATCCTGTTCTCTACTTTAGCTATATATAGTTCTCTATTTTACTGTATGAATGGATTTGAGTCAGTGGGTTTACTCAGACACTCTTTATGACAAATGTAGAATAATACAAGACCATTTTAGGACCAGTATTGGTTTAATACTGACATGTTGCAGACGCATTAAGCACCTAAAACTGAGGAGCATGTCATGTGACTCTCAGAGAGATGATCTTACCTCAGTATCTCCAGTTTGCATTGAGGATTCTCAAGTCCAGCAGAGAGACATTTCATTCCTGAGTCTCCTAGATTATTATTAGATAGTTCCAGGTCTCTCAGGTGTGAGGGGTTTGATATCAGAGCTGAAGACAGAGCAGCACAGCCTTCATCTGAGACATCACAACACTGCAACCTGCAGAGACACAATGATACACTCTTCATAATAGATCTCAGTTTAACACTTACTTTAAAAATGATGTGTGTGTGTGTGCAAAATGATTTTATATTATTCAGAATGACGTGAGCATTTAATATCTACTTTTTATTCTAATTAACAATTTATTTAAAAATGATAGTACTGGGTGATATATTTAGTTTCTCTCATCTGTTGTGTATGATATTAAACTGTCATCTAACAGAGAACAGTGGACTGACCATGAACCTGTGAATACAGAAGAAACACACTGACAATCTCATCACCAAACAGCATGACTGACTGTCTCTTACACACTGCAGTGATTCTCGCATTGGACTGTCTCCCTTCTCTTGAACAATTACAAGATATAATTAAAGCTACAAGCAGCATTTTTGGGGGCCAAGCACCCAGGCTCTGTGAGCCACACAATCACAGACGTACTACAATTGTTGCATAAGCAATCACAGAAAGCAGAGCCATAACTTTAGGCAAAGGGATTCAAGAATGATTTGTAGTTTCACACATTTGCCAGTCTGTTACGGGGGAACGATTCTGAATATCAGAATTCCTTTGATAAATTTTGTTTAGACAGGTCTCAAGATGATGTGAGCCATATTTGGTGAAGGTTTGGTGGGGGATTAGCAAAAATGGCAGTTAGATGTAAGCATCTTTTGACCAGTAGATGGCACAGAAACAAAATTTGTTGCATAGCCTCAGGTCATGGAACAGAAGAAGAAGAAGAAGACATAGAATAACAGTAGGGTGTTCTCATACCTTTGGTGCTTGGCCCCCTAATTAGCACTGACCAAAACATTACTGCTGTTATTGAGAGTTATTGACATTAAGAGTACTATAGGTGCAAAAGTATTGTTGGTTTAATTTAATAATAATCAGTCAGGTTTTGTAGAACTTGTAGAACTGTTCAAGTGCATTTTTAAAGCACATGTATCTAATTGTAAGTACATTCCATTATTCCTCTAATGCATAAGTGAATCTGAGGAGAAATAATTATCAAGTTGTGACTCATGGAGAGATGATCTTACCTCAGTGTCTCCACTTTACAGAGGGGATTCTCCAGTACAGCAGAGAGACGATTCACTCCTGTGACTCCTAGATTATTCTGGGACAGATGCATTGTATTCACAGTCAGATGCAGTTCTCGCAGTTTGGAGGTTTCTGATCTGAGCACTGAGTCCAGAGCCATCCAACTTCTCTCTTTAATTGTACCACATCTGATACTGAAGGAAATAAAATAATACATAATGAACTAACACTAATATAGATTATCAAAAAGCTCCTCCAAGCTTTCACTCACTGAGCATTCTTATTTTTATAAATACCAAAATAAAGGAAATAACACAGGCTACAATTTGTGAAAAGATCAACACAACTAAAAAGTTACAATATATAGTTAGCATATAATTAAATTATAATATTATAAAAAATTAACTGAATTGACACCACCACTTGAATAAAACCTTTACCAAATCATAATAACAAGAAAGTATATTGTATTTTTTATACGACACATGTCTGCTTAACTGCATGTTAAATATAAAAAAAAATTACAGTCAGGTCCATAAGTATTTGGACAGTGACACAATTTTGGTAATTTTGACTCTGTACACCACCACGATGGATTTGAAATGAAGCAGTCAAGATGTAATTGAAGTGTAGACTTTCAGCTTTAATTCAAGGGGTTTAACAAAAATATTATAGTCACATCATCAATAAACACCAGTGACCCAGTTCCATTGGCAGCCGTACATGCCCATGCCATAACACTTCCTCCACCTTGTTTGACAGATGATGTGGTATGCTTTGGATCACAAGCCCTTCCTTTCCTTCTCCATACTCTTCTCCTTCCATCATTCTAGTACAAGTTAATCTTGAATCAGAACTGGTCAGGCTTTTTTTTTTTTTTTAGCAAAGTCTAATCTGTTCTTGAGTGTTACCAGGAGTTTGCATCTTCAGGTAAACTGTCTGTATTTACATTCATGAAGGCATCTCTTGAATGTAGACCTTGACAATAATACGCCTACCTCCTCCAGAGTGTTCTTGACTTGGCTAGATGTTGTGAAGGGGTTTTTATTCACCAAGAAAAGAATTCTGCGATCATCCACTATAGTTGTCTTCCGTGGTCTTCCAGGCCTTTTGGTGTTGCTGAGCTCGCCAATGCATTCCTTCTTTTTAAGAACGTATCAAATTGTTGATTTGGCCACTCCTAAAGTTTCTGCTATCTCTCTGATAGGTCTGTTTTGTTTTTTCAGCCCAATGATGGCAACTTCAGCTACCAAATGCAAGTCAACACTTGGAATCAACTCCAGACCTTTTATCTCCTTAATTTGTCATGAAATAAGGAGGAAACAGGCCATGAAACTGCTTATCAGTCAATTGTCCAATTAATTTTGAGCCTGTGAAAATGGAGGGACTCTGTAAAAATGGCTGTATTTCCTAAACAATACTTTTGTTAGACTCCTTTAATTAAAGCTGAAAGTTTACACTTCAATCACATCTTGATTGCTTTATTTCAAATCCATTGTGGTGGTGTACAGAGACAAAATTACAAACATTGTGTCACTGTCCAAATACTTATGGACCTGACTGTAATGTGGAGAGATCCAAAGAAAAAACTGTTCAAAATACAAAGGGAAAATAAAGAATTGTACATGAGTATTACATTCATAAGGTCTATGTAAATTCAAGAAACTTCTTCAGTAAATATACTGAGTCATAAGTTTGAGATATAAATGTTTTCTCCTCAAATGACAGTGATTGGCTTCCACATATTTTATACCTGTCCTTTAGTCCTATTCATTTGCTCATGCAATCATTATTCCCTAAATCATTTGCTGACTTGGTCTGTCATGTTGTTGACTGTATTCTGCCTTTTGGCCACCAGATGGTGACTCTGAAGAATTTCTATTAGGCCTATCACCTAGTTAATGAGTCTCACCCATTTCTTGTTTAGCCTGTGTATTTAAGTTGCCCTTCCTGTGTTAGTCTTTGCCTGGGTCCTTGCTGTATGTAAGTCTTTGCCTTGCTTTCTTGGATTACTGTACCCTTTGTGGATCATTGAAGTTTTTGTGAGTTTTAGTATCTTTAGAGATTTGTATTTTTGGAGGATTGTGACTAAGAATTTTAGTCTTGGACTTTTTTGGTTCTCATTGCTTTGATTCGCTGCCATCAAATGAAGAGCCTTACTGAGAAACTTTGTAACTTTTTGTGAACTCCTTTGATAAAACTATTTAACCGTACTCCTGTGTCAGCCTCTCCTTTTGGGTCTTCACCCTGTATGTAGCTCAATCAGTAGAGCATTGGACTTAAAATCTGGAGACTGGGCTTTGATACCTGCTCTGAATGTGAGCGTCTGATTACATTTATCTGTTCTCATTAACACCAACCCTGTATGACCTGAAGGGTCAAAACATCACAAATTGCATGTTGTCAAAGTTTTTTCTCTTGTTCCTCTAAAAGTGCAAGAGTATAACAGTGATATTCAGCTCTACTTACATTGCTTTTCTGGATTCTGCAACCACAGGCATCACCTTCACAAGAACCCAATCTGATATGTTGTCTGTACTGGTATATTTACTCAGGTCAAATTCTTCCATCTCCTGCGCTGATGTCAGTAACACAAACACCAGAGCAGACCACTGTGAAGGAGAGAGTTCACTTTGTTTTCCAGACTTCAGGTAGTGTTGGATTTCCTCCACTAGAGAATTGTCACCCAGTTCATTCAGACAGTGGAACAGATTGATGGACTTCTCTGTAGGAAGGTCTCTACTGATCTCATTCTTAATGTACTGAACTGTTTCCTCTTTGCTCTGGGAGCTACTTCCTGTCTGTGTTACAAAAGCATGTAAGAGACTCTGATTGGACTCCAGTGAGAGACCCAGAAGAAAGCGAAGGAAAAGATCCAGATGTCCAGTCCAGCTTATTAAAGCCTTATGTACTGCACTCTTGTGGACATCTGAGATTGTAATATCTTTCATTTCCAGTTTTGAAGGCTGACTCTCTGTCAGAACATTTCTCTTTTCCATCATGAATGTCAGGTGCACATACAGAGCTGCGAGATGCTCCTGAACGCTCAGATGAACAAAGCAGTACACTTTACTCTGGTGAAGCCCAAACTCCTCTCTGAAGATCTGTGTACACAGACCAGAGTACACTGCTGCTTCTGTCACATCAATGCCACACTCTCTCAGGTCTTCCTCATAGAAAATCAAGTTGCCTTTCTTCAGCTGCTGAAAAGCCAGTTGTCCCAGTTTCAGAACCATTTCTTCATAACTCCCCTGCTTCTTTGAATACTTTTCTCTTATGATATTTGTCTGAATGATGAGGAAGTGTGTGTACATTTGAGTCAGAGTCTTGGGGATCTCTCCACTCTCTGCTTCACCCAACATTCTCTCTAGAACAGTGGCTGAAATCCAGCAGAAGACTGGGATGTGGCACATGATGTAGAGGCTTCTTAATGACTTCAGGTGTGTGATGATGTTATTGGCCAGGTTCTGATCACTGATCCTCTTGCTGAAATATTCTTCCTTCTGTGGGTCAGTGAACCCTCTTATCTCTGTGACTCGATCGACACACTCAGAGGGGATTTGAACAGCTGCTGCTGGTCGGGAGGTGATCCAGATGAGAGCAGAGGGAAGCAGATTCCCTTTGATCAGGTTTCTCAGCACCACATGCACTGATGCTGATTCATTTACATCACACACTCTCACTGTGTTCTGGAAATCTAGAGGGAAGCGACACTCATCCATTCCATCAAAAATAAACAGAACTTTTTCTAAACTAGAAATGTCCATTTCTTTTGTCTCCTTAAAATAGACATGAAGGAGCTCCATCAGACTCAGTTTTTGGTCCTTCATCAAATTTAGCTCTCTGAAAGGAAGTGGAAATATGAGGTGGATGTCCTGATTTTCTTTCCCTTCAGCCCAATCCAGAATGAACTTCTGCACAGAGACTGTTTTTCCAATGCCAGCGACTCCCTTTGTCAGCACGGTCCTGATGGGGTTTTCTTCTTCAGATAAGGGCTTAAAGATGTCATTGCATTTGATTGGTGTTTCCTCTGTTGTTTTTCTCCTGGATGCTGCCTCCATCTGTCTCACCTCATGTTCATTATTGATGTCTCCACTGTCTCCCTCTGTGATGTAGAGCTCTGTGTAGATCTCATTCAGAAGTATTGGGTTCCCCTGGTTTATCATCACTCCATTCAACCACTCAAACTTCTTCAACAGACTTATTTTAAAATATCCCTTTAATTCATTTACAGCAGTTTCTGGGTTGTGCCTGTGATATGGTGAAGTAAGAAGACATGGTGAGACATGGGTCCAATTATTGGACTTTATACATTTTTTTTCCTCACTGGTTACTAGAGGTCAATTTTTATGATGTTCCCACTATGTTTTTTTTTTTTAATTTCACTGTATGTTTTCTGTAATCTAATCACTCTGTATGAAATGACAGGAGAGAGAGGTTTATAATACCAGCATGTCAGTGTTATAGTTACAATGTCAGTTTCGATCTTACCCTGTGTCTGTGACAATGTTCTTTTCTGTTACAGCTTCTGCCTCCCGCAGATCACTGTGGACAAAATTGTAGCTGTTAAAGATGATAATGTTCATGACTTAAATAAAATTTGAAATTTCGCCTTAATGTTGCTACATTTTCATTTGCTGTCTTGACTCCCAGCCACAGATGGCTGTCGTGGGGATTCCAGCTTGCGATCACTGGGTGATAGGGTGAACGCTTTTCTGTTGCTGGACTAAGCATAATGTGGCCCATTACCTAAAAAAGTGCCTGACACCCCTGCTCTAAAGCATCGTAGTTATCACTAAAGACCAAATAAAGTATAATATGCCATAAATATCTAAATTGCTGCTAACGACTGTGTAGCATGGCCTTCAACTGTGACTTTAGCAGTGAGGAGACGTTACCTGTGTACAAATGAGGAATCTACATCTTTAAATTCTGAAGGAGGATCCATCGACTCATCACTCTTCATAGAGACGCAGCTGGGTGAATCTGATCTCTTTATCTGGATTTGACTGCACAGCACAGGCATAAAACAGTTACTTATACAGTCTTTATTACTGGTATTAATTATTTCACTGTAACATCAAGTTGCTCTGGCCCTGTTTTGAAACTCTGGGATTTCCACTTTCCTTATTTAGTAATTTCCTGTTGTTGTTATTATTACTACTCCAGGTTTCCATTTCTATTTGCTGTCTTGACTCTGGGCCAAAGATGGCTGTGGTGGGGATTCAAACGTACAATCTCTAGATGATAGAGCAAGTGCTTTTCTGTTGTGCCAGTCAGGAGCCTTTATGTACTTCTGTATTTACACTATTTCCACTAAAACAACTAGTGAAAGTACTGTAGCATCATTATAGCCTAATTAAAGTATAACAACAACTGATAAATATCAAAATGTTGTGATTTACTAATTACTGCAGAATTTGTTTTCTAAAATGTCATATTGTGCATGTTCAGAACTGAAAATGTGTTCATAAATATATTTGTTCTCCTGAACTTTTCCAAGCCATCAGAAGACTGTTGACGACATGTGAAATTCCACACAGACATTAACCTGAGCTCAGAATTGAGACCCTGGAGCTGTGAGGCAACAACTTGACTTCTATCAAAACAGCATTTATTCAGTACAATTGTTACACATTTCTGCCAGGCTGCAGATGCTTTCAATATCTTTGTGTATGTCTTCCAAATTTTTCAGCCCTGCTTCATTTTTTTCTGTCTTGGGTTGAGGAAAATGCTGATTTTACTATTAATAATTAAAATAATAAATCTATACTGTCAGTTACATGATTTTATTTAAATATTTCTTCTCCTTATTATTAGTAGTAGCAGTAGTAATAATAGTGGTAGTAGTAGTTATTACATATTATTTCCTATAATATTTTATTTTAGCATTGCTTAGCATTTGTTCACACATTACCAGAACAAATATTTACACTCTTTCATCTAAAGCAATGCCACTAGGACTGGTTTGTTCATTTGCGAACTACGGTCCAGATGTGGATTGAACCGAGTACTTGGGAGAAAAAAAAATACTGTAAGAAAACAATATTTTTGTCCCTTAGATCATTGGTCTGCGTATTTGATTTGGTACTGTTTTTAGGCCAGATGCCCTTCTTGACACAACCCTCTCCAATTTTATCCAGGCTTGGGACCGGCACAGAGAGTGCACTGTTGCACAGGCCGGGAATCAAACCCGGGCCACAGCAGTGAGGGCACTGTGGCCTAACCACTAGTCCTCCAGGGACCCACTGTAAATAAACAGTAAACATACGAAAAAAAACTGTCTGTATTTCAGTGACGCTACACTTCAACCAGCAGGATTTCTATAACAGATTCTCTGTTGCAGTTAATCCCATCAAATGCATTTATGCATAGGGCTAGAGACATTCACACAGAAAGGGGTGAATGCTAGCCTTCTGCAGTTTTTTTAAAAAATATGAAAAACAGTTGCAATGCAAACAGAATGTTTAAAGACAAATGGACAGAGACGTAGCCTCTGCATTTATTCTCTTGTTTCAAGTTCAAAACTGAAGTGTTTCATCTGTTCCAAGGCTGCTGCATTAGTCAAAGTGACGTGCCAGCACAAAACAAAACAACCACTTCAAATGAACCTGCACACAAAATTCTGTTCTGAAGACAACTAACATACAGTTGCAAGAAAAAAATTGTGAACCCTTTGAAATTACCACGGTTTTTGCATTGATTATTCATAAAAGGTGGTCTGATCTTCATCTAAGTCACAACTATAGACAAACACAATTTGAATAAACTGAGTAGTTTAGCATACTGAGTAATTATTCTCAGTGCAGGTTGGAAAAAGTAGGTGAAACTCTGTGCTAACAACTTCTCCAAAAGCTATCAGGCGTTTCATTTAAGGAGATGAGATTGGAAGTGCGGGTTGTACAGGTGCTTTGCCCTTTAAATAAAGACACACAATGTCTCGTTACTGACAAACCTGTTCTTCTCTAGAACAACTGATTAGTGTGAACCACGCCTCAATCCCATCAACTTTTACAAGACCTTAGAAAATGCATTATAGAGATGCACAATGTTGGAAAAGGCTACAAAAGAAATTCTAAAGACCTGGGTGTTCATCAATCCATGATAGAACAAATTGTCTACAAATAGAGGAAATTCAGGACTGTTGCTACTCTCCCTAGGAATGGACGTCCTGCAAAGATCACATCAATAGCACAACAAGCCGTCCTGCAAGAGGTGAAAAAGAGCCCAAAGGTAACAGCAAAAGACCTGCAGAAAACTCTACAAACTGCAAAACCTTTGTTCATATGCCCGTTATTAGAAAAACACTGAACAGGAATGGTGTTAATGGAAGGACACCACAAAGGAAACCACTATTCTCCAGAAAAAGCATTGTGGCATGTCTCAAGTTTGCCCAAAACCACCTGGATGTTTCAAAATGATTCATGAAAAATATTCTGTGGACAGATGAAGCAAAAGTTGAACTTTTTGGCAAAAATCCACAACTCTGTGTTTGGAGGGAAAAAGGCACTGCACAACAACATCAAAACTCCATTCCAACTGTGAAGCATGGTGCAGGGAGCATCATGGTTTGGAGCTGCTTTGCAAAGCTGTATCGAGACATTTTATAGGAGGACGTCAGGGCAACAGTCCATCACCTCATTCTTAGGAGAGTTTGGGTGATGCAACATGATAACCCAATAACCCAAAGCACATAAGTAAATCAACTAAAGAATGGCTGAAAAAAAGAAGAAAATTCACGTTCTTGAATGGTTAAGTCCTGACCTGAACCCAATCGAGATGCTGTGGAATGACCTGAAGAGGGCTGTTCAATCAAGACAGCAAAAAATACTGATGATCTGAAACGGTTTTGTGGGGGAATGGACCAAAATCGATGATTGAAAACATGTGTGTGTGATCAAAATTCTGGTGATTGGGAGCAAGTAAGCTGCCATGGTTTCTGGGAAGTGTAGTCAGGAGAGGCCATGTTTGTAGTCCACAGTGTATTCTGGGAAGTGGAGTGCATGGTCCTGACAGGAACAATGTCTCTTTCCAAATGAACCATTATGGGGATTTCACAAAACAGGTGTGAATACCAATGCAATTACACCTTTTATGGTTTTTATTTGTAAATAATTTTGTATGAACACATTTAAGAGGGGTTGCTGATTTGTGGTTCAGCTAAACTGATTTTTTGGTTTGGCTGACACTGGACTAAGCATAATGTGGCCCTTTACCTAAAATGTGCTTGACACCCTGCTGTAAAGCATCGTAGTATCACAAAAGACCAAATAAAGTATAATATAAATGTCATAAATATCTAAATTGTTGCTAACAACTGTCTAGCATGGCCTGTAACTGTTACTTTAGCAGGGGATTTAACAGTGAGGAGAAGTTACCTGTGTACAGATGAGGAATCTACATCTTTAAGTTCTGGAGGAATATCCTTAGATACATCACTCTTCATGGAGACACAGCTGGCTGTTGGTGAGTCTGATCTCTTCATCTGGATTTCACTGCAACGTACAGATATAAAGAAAACATGTTTTCATATTCATTTTGCTGCACCTTTCTAAGCCAACAGAAGACTGTTGATGGTATGATAACCTCGTTAACATGACGTTGCTATGTCCAGCCATTGCAGGCTAGCCCTCCGCTTAGCATTGTTTAACCACTGAGAGGATCCCAAGCCATAAAGATTTTCCAGAGTTACATAATTTAAAAGTGTTTGTTTATCCGAACGCACTCACTGTTTTTTACAGCTAATCCATAATCATACATGGATAACATTTTAGCTCATTTTAATCCGATTCCTTAATAAAATTCTTGATAGAATCTTATAAATATTTTACAAATAAATAAATAAATAAAAATAAATTTTGTTTTTATTATTATTAAAGTTTGATAGTATGTAACCATAGAGCCTACAAGACCCTCTTCAATAAGGCTCTTCAATATTAGAAGTTAGAAGTTACTATTCCAATCCCTTAGACTACAGAAACATCCAATTTTTATAGGTCATCATTTTACTACTACATGCAAAGAAGCTACATTGTGAAAAATCCCATAGCATATAAATTTTGGATAAACATTTTTATTCCCCAATTCAACAACCAGGTTTTTCAAGGGAGGTGTGGGGTGAGATATTTTTCCAATGATATTAAGTGTATAAGCAATTATAGAAAGCACATGATTGTGTTTACTTTTATATTTATATATGCTGTAGTCTGAACTCTACAGCTGTGGATTTATGTTTTTTTAAGAATCCATTTTGAAACTTTTGCAATTTCTTGCAGTTTTTGCTGTTAAAAAAAAAGAAAGATAAAGACCTGGTTAGCAACTAGTCTTATGATTGTCAACTTTTTTGCAACAAGTACAACAAAATGAAAATCCATGGATTTTCATTTCAGGGTAAAATGAAAGAATCTACAAAGAATGAATAGAAAGTAAAAAAATATATGTATATTTTAATTACTATTCATTCTTTGTAGACTGGGATAATAGTAAGGCCTGTAATGTATCTGGATTTACATCTATGTGTCTTTTTAATTTATTTACTTTCATTTACTTTATCTTTTCAAATGTATTTAATTTAGATTCATTTAATTTTATTTTTTTCATTTAATTTATCTTTTCAAAACCTGTTTGACATAATTATTAAGATTAATAGATTCTACGGTACTTACTCCTTCAGTCAAAAAGTTGCTGAATTTTAATTATTTTTCTTTTTTAAAAAAATTATAATAAAAAACAAAACTGAGTTTTTAAAATCTATTTGCTGTAGCTGATAGGAATAATAGACTGTATGTTAGTGCATTTGGTTTTATATTGTGTAACTCATACAATCAAAAAGTTATTGAATTTAACTATTTTTCATTAAAAAATCTTTATTTTTAAAATCAAGTTGTGTCTTTGATGGGACGAATGGAGTATAATATACTGTGAATCATAAAATTAGTTGAGTTTCATTTCTATTTGTTTGCAGAAAAAAAATGTAGCAATAGAAAACACTTGCTTTCAAAATGATTTTGCTGTAATTGCTAAGACTAACCCTGGGCTTTATGTGGCACAATGCATTTATATGTGTAATAACTCATTTTTAAAAGTATATCATTAAAAATCTTTAATAAAATACATGCTATAGAAAATAAATAACATTTACTACTGTATATTCTGGCTTAAACATGGATAGTTGAATGTCAATGTCACTGTGTAACAGTGACTCATCTGTTGAGTCATTTCTGCTGCTCGAGTAATCCATTCACTTCCTCGCAATAATTTACTTACAAAGCAAAGGCATTGTTTATTAGCAGTAGGCAGATAGCTATCTCGTTTCCATTATCTAATGAGCACTGCCCCCTCCTAACACATTCCCCTCCCACACAACAAACATCCAGCATATCTGATGTCATTTCTGGTATCCTCCATGATACATAATCAGAAGGGGGTTTCTCCAGCATTCAAACAGGAAAATCTCACTACAGAGCCCTCTGAACAGTGAACAGTTCAAGACTAAAATACAAGGATATGGTCAGTTACCTCTTTACTGAGGACGGGGCTCCATTATCTGTGTCCAGATCAGACGTCTCCATCTTTGAGGATTAGTAAAGTATCCTGAACAGTCTGATCTCTTCTGCTAGAATGGATTACACTCCTAGAAAACACAAAAACAAAAGTGCAGTTAAAGTTCATGATCATTTTCACTTCTTTGACCTAAGGGAAAATGTCGCTCTCTTGCCAGTACAAAATTCTGCGTTTCTGTGCTCAGCCTACACACCAGGACCGACCTCTCACATTCAGACCACCAAATCATTCATTTATTCTTCAGTAACTACTTTATCCTGATCAGGGTCACAGTGGATCCAGAACCAATCCCACGAACACACACAACATAAAAATGAAACGCTAAATATTATTAACAGTGTGCACAAAACTAACTGAACACAGACACAGTGAAAGAGAGGTAAAGATCTACAGAAAGGTAAAGATACTGGACCTCGTTTATCAATAGTCATCACTTTAATCATTAGTAAAGTTGTATGTAACTCAACCGGAACAAAAAAAAAATTCTGCATGGATTTACAAAAAATTTTGAAATGCAGCTTTACTTCGTACTTGTGTACTCAGCTCAAATGAGAGGCCAATGGGGTGGCCTCTTCAGACCAACTCACTCCAGAGGCCGACGTGGCAGCCTTCCCAGCTCAGCTCACACGAGAGACTGACGGGATGGCCTCTCTGGACCAGCTCATGCCAAAGGCCTCACAAGCCTTGCCTAAGGCTGATGGGGCCTTGCGCATCCAGACCTCTTCGCCTCTTGACTCTGGCGGGGATGGCGTTGCCCCTTCTGCCTGCCCCAATGAGGAGGTGGTTCTTGCCTGCTGCCCAGGGTTTTTTCCTGCATTTGGTCCTCGCCAGCTTGTGGAGCCCAACCAGCCCATGGATGTTTTGCCTGGAGGTCCAGGATCCCCTCGAAACCTGAGTAGGTGCTTTGGGAGCCACGTCTTAAAGAGGGGGGGTTCTGTCAGGTCAGCACTGAAAGCCACACAGAACTACATTTCCCATCAGCCCCTGCATTTTTCACTAATTATGTGAACCTGAATCATGTTGTAATCTAATCAGCACTGGTATTTAAGTTCTGTCTTTGGTAGCACATATTGTCTGGCTTTGTCACCTTCACTTTGTGTTTCATGTATGTTTCCATCTTTACCAAGGTACTGTTCATGTTCTAGAGTTTGTTTCTATGTATTTCATCTATTAAATGTTTATCTGCACTTGCATTTGTGCCTCAAAGCTTTCACATTCATGTGTCAGGAATTTTCAAAGGCAAGAGTAAGGGCAAGGGTTTTCAGCTAAATTAATAAATAAATAAATAAATAAAGTGAGTAAAGTAAGTCAGAATTAAGAAAAGTAACTGATGCTGTAGAAAAGTTATTTCTAACACACACTCTTCAGATATCGGGTGATATGAACTGTATAAAACACACAGGACTTGGGAGATTGTTCAGGATCCACATGCAAAGTTTAACACACAATCCAAAATGTCGAGAGTCAAGAAACAGACAAAATGTCAATCACAGTCAGACACAGATCATCAAACAAACAGGGATGATCCAAAACAATAATCTAAAAACTGGGCAAGAGTCTAGAACATGGAACATCTACAACAGAGAGATGATGCTCAGAAATGAAACATGTTAATGTTGGCAAGACTTCACAAAGACTATTGAGAAACTATGAGGACTCATGAATTGAAAAGAATGTTGTGAGTTTAGCTGAATTAGAATTCTTACAGTTCAGGGGAGAGGAACTCTGCAATTGTGGACATGTCCCGGGTGTGCGTTACAATGCAATATGAGTAAGACGTGGGCAAAGTACAAATACAATTCATTTTATTGCCACACAATGAGGCTGAGCCTAGACCTGACCAGTTGATGCAACCCCAGATCATAACACTGTCTCCAGAGGCTTGTACAGTAGGCACTATGCATGACGGGTGAATCACTTCATGCATTTCCCTTCTTACCCTGACACACCCATTGCTTTGGAATAGGGTAAATCTGATTTTATCAGACCACATGACCTTTTTCCATTGCTCCACAGTCCAGTCTTTATGCTCCAGAGCAAAGTGAAGTCATTTTTTCCGATTAGCCTCACTAACAAATGGCTTTCTTGTGGCCACACAGCTGTTTAGTCCCAATCCTGTAAGTTCTCATCACATTGTGCGTGTGGAAATGCTCTTACTTTCACTAATAAACATAGCCGTGAGTTCTCCTGTCGATTTTTTTACGATGTGACATCACCAAGCGTTTTAAAGATCTCCGATCACGATCATTCAAGATTTTTTTCCGACTACATTTCTGCTGTAAAGCTGAAGGTTCACCACTATCCTTCCAGGCTTTAATAATGCACTGGACATTTCATAACCCAGTTCCAGTGATTTCAGCAATCTCCTTAGTTGTTTTCTTTACTTGATGCAGGCCAGCAATTTTCCCCTTCAGCAACATCTTTTCCACGACCATGGGATACGTAATCTGCCGTGGCTGTTTAAGAAATGAGAAGCTACACACTGCATCAGTTAAGGTTAAAAGAATTGTTGCCAGCTGAAACATATTAATCACTGCAGTAATGATCCAATCATAGGCTCTTAAGTATTTGCTTATTTAAACCCAAACAGGGACCTTTTTTTTGGCCAGGCAGTGTATTAGATGCTCATAAGTAATCACATCCCTTTGACTTATTTATAGGGTTGTACTTACATACAGCAGTTGGCTTGATTTGATAAATAATTTGATAAATAATTGAATAATAATAGGTTAAAGTCTTCCATAACATTTTAAATGCACATTGTCCCTGCCAAATAAACTGTCGAACTAAACTTATGTAGATGTCTGTGTTTTACAGATGGCTTACTTGAAAATATGATGAAAAAGAGAAATGGATCATCTTCTGCAAGATTCAGACAGCGATAGTCTGCCAGCCATTCCAAATATCCATGCAACTACAAATGGAAATTCCATAGAAATAAAACTGAGTTTTAACTGAATGCAGCATGAGTCTGGTTATTTGGTCCAGTATAAGAAGCAGTATAAATGATGTCTAAAATGAGTCTGCAGTTGACGTATAAGACGTTGAAAAGACGTCCACAATGACCACATTTGAACTAATTTTTAAACTTGTTGGTCCTGTGGACGTCGACCTTGGACTTTTAGAAGACATCATAAAAAGACGTCATAAAACTTTCATGCTCAGGGAAATGACTTTTCAATGGCGACAAAGGCGTCATTTGGACGTATCATTGCTCAGTGAGAGGAAGCCAGTGGAGGGAGATGAAACATGCTTTTCAGTTTGTGATGTGACCTAAATCTATAGTAATGAGCCTGAAACAAGTCTGAAACTAGCTGTGACATTTCTTCCTCGGGTTTAATCAAATGCAGAATAATACTGTTTGATTTAGACTAATACTGTTAAAAAATAACATTTTCCCTCATTGCATCCAGTAACTTTTTGTCTTCTATAGACGTGCTCGTTTTTCACTTAGATGTGAAAAATCTCAGTTCAGATAGATTGACTCTTAGTTTCTCAGATGCTAGAGGACATGCTGGCATGAGCAAGCATGAATAATCACACCCTGCGTCCTGACGCGCGCGCACATCAGACCTTACACACAGACATGAGACGCATCAGTCTCTTTATTCTGCTCCTCAGACTACAATTATAGTTATCATCAATTACACTGTGCAAAAGAGTTTGCTTCTGTAGTATTTACAACTTACTGTATAGTGTGTTCACCGTGATGTTAGTTTCCTGTACAGCTTATAGTGAATTATAAAGTCTATGGCGTATTTACTGCATTTAATGACTTTGGTTCCATACTGATAAAGCTATACTGCCCAGTCTTTGGAAATATTTAATTCAACAGAAATCTAAGTGAAGAACCTGAATATATACAGTGCACAAAAACAGTTTAATTTCAGTTTATTATTGCAGCACCAGCTGACGCAGTTTTCCTACTTTTTTTATTATGGGAGGTGTATATAAAATATATAGTCATTAATCTTATAGCTATAATGCATTTTTTTTTTCATTAAATAAATCACTTACCTTTAGTGAACAGACCTTGTTATGTGACAGTAGCACCACCGTTTCTCCGGGACTTTAAGATTTTTTTTTTTTACTTTTGCAAAATCGCCGCAAAATGGCGACTGCGTTAAAGCCGCTCTTCCTGAAAGCGCACTGAATGGAGCAGGACGTAGATTGTAGGGGCGTGGCTTTTAGAGCAGAATAAACAGAGCAATGAAATTTATGATCTGCAGTGTAAGTCATTTCTGTTGTGAGCTTAGAGCAGGTCTCTGTCACCTGATACTGTGAGAGGGCTTGAGATTGGAAATGTCCCTTTTATTTCAGCAGGAAGATGAAGTAAAATATTCTTTATATTTTGGTGTCAGAGACTTCCTCTGAGAAATTAACCATCTATACTTAAAAAAAAAGATTTATGGTTTGATTTATTATTATTATTATTATTATTATTATTATTATTATTATTCATACTACTACTACTACTACTAATAATAATAATAATAATAATAATAGTTTCTTAAAAGTTATTTTTATAATAATAACACTTCCTGATCTTTTGTGTTGTGCTTACCATATGTAAGTGCTTCATAAGGAAATGTCTATATAGTACTTAAGCTTACACACAATGCAGCAGAGTTCTTTAAGACACACAACAGTAACTAAGCTACTGTATAGATCAGGGGTCTTTAACAGAAGTTCACTGAACACTAGAGGGTCCATGGTGGTTCTGAAGATGTTTAGCCAAATGTTTCTTAACCATTTCCATATTGAAAAATATTAGGTATACATATACAAAATGAGTGTTATTATAGACCACGCTTAATGCAGCTCAGTTTTATAAAATGTTACATGAGGGTCCCTGCTCTGTCACTATCCAGTAGACTGAAAAGGTTTCAAACGCTCTTGTGTTTGTTACGAATGACAGGAATTAATACCAGAGGTGTTACTAGGAGGCATGTGAGATACATGCAGGTGAATGAGCAGGTCCCTGTCCTAGAAAGGATATTTGATGTCACCAGTGACTTGAAGGGAGATTCAGACTCTCAATATAGTTATTGTTTAGCCTGGTTGACATTCTCCGCCATCCATCTGACCAAGGTTGGAGACGTGAAATCCAGGTGTCTGTGTTCGTGTGCTGGCTCGCAAGTGCAACATCATGCAGACTAGTGGCCAATACATTTCACATCCCAAGGGCTACAGTTTGTGCACAGGAATGCAAAGGCAATTATTTTAGAATACATAACAAGTGGAAATAATTATCCATTTTTTATTTGCACAGAAAGTGTACCGTGTCAACAGTGTCGTTTCAGTTCATCTTAATTTGAATCTACTAGGCCATATGAAGACTGCTTGGTGGAGTAATTGCCTTTCCACAGCCAGAGGACCTTCCCATCATTGGCCAAGGTTTTGCTGAACTTGCATTTTCTCAAAACCTTTTGTTTTAAATGCTGTTTGCAGGATTGATGGGTGCCAGGTGGGTGCCAACAAATAAATGTAATGCAAAATTGATAACCAATGAAGAGTAAGATAGGCAGTTTTACGATCCATCTCACTGCTCTATTATTACAACAAATTCTGTAAACTTAAAAAGATAGTAAAGATGAAAATGAAGATTCTCTTATCACTTCCTGACCCTCATGTTGTTGCTCATGGAGCAGTTAGGCTGAATGGAGACTCGGGGTGTCAGGGCCAGCATTCTCTGATTGTTCTTTTGTGTGTGAATATTTGCAATTTTACAGTTATGAGTGATCTCTTTAAGCATTTTTCTCTTGGAATTATCAGGATTATAACAGAGGCCATGTTTCGTAAATCCTATGTATGTATATTTCTTTGTGTGTGTTCCTGCTCTGCAATTAAAAAAAAAAAAAAAAACACGTCTCTCATGAACTACAGGTAACTCTGTTAATGGTTTGTCACAGGGCAAGCAGCCAATCAGAAGTGATTTCTGGAAAAATGAGTTACCCAGTGATATTTGAGGTTACAGTCCAGTTGGGCCCGCCTACTGCTGGCAAAAAGAAAAACTATTTGTGTGAACAGAAGCAGTAAAATAAAATATTCAAGAAGAATTGAAGATTCAATTATTAATTTTATTACAGTTATTGTGCGCACAGTAGATCTCTTATTGCGCGCGCGCGTTGGGTTTAAAACCCAACAACAACGCGCACGGATTATTATTATTATTATTATTATTATTATTATTATTATTATTATTATTATTTTAAAATTTTTCGGCAAGGATATGGCTGGATCGAAGGTAAAGTTTATTCATGTGTCTGATTTCTCTTTTATTTATGTTTTAAAAACTTATTTCTCAGTAGATAATCCTCACAACACTCTACACAACAAGCAGAAAAGTTCAGGTCAGGACTCACACTTCATGTGGCCTTCAGATTATTAATAAAGGAATAACTTTCACTGCATGTTTCTGTTGTAAATTCTGAAACAGTTAGCAGAATAGCAAGCCAGAAGACTGTGTGTTAGCTAGCTCACTGAAGCTCATTAGATGGAAATGTGGAAGGCTTGCTCCACTTGGTAGATGGCTATGGGAGAGAATGGGGTCT
>CM040482.1:1170276-1180404 GCA_022758105.1 Pangasianodon gigas | reverse complement strand
GAGGGTTCAGTGACCCACAGAAGGAGGAATATTTCAGCAAGAGGATCAGTGATCAGAACCTGGCCAATAACATCATCACACACCTGAAGTCATTAAGAAGCCTCTACATCATGTGCCACATCCCAGTCTTCTGCTGGATTTCAGCCACTGTTCTAGAGAGAATGTTGGGTGAAGCAGAGAGTGAAGAGATCCCCAAGACTCTGACTCAAATGTACACACACTTCCTCATCATTCAGACAAACATCATAAGAGAAAAGTATTCAAAGAAGCAGGGGACTGGGACAACTGGCTTTTCAGCAGCTGATGAAAGGCAACCAGATCTTCTATGAGGAAGACCTGAGAGAGTGTGGCATTGATGTGACAGAAGCAGCAGTGTACTCTGGTGTGTGTACACAGATCTTCAGAGAGGAGTTTGGGCTTCACCAGAGTAAAGTGTACTGCTTTGTTCATCTGAGTGTTCAGGAGCATCTCGCAGCTCTGTATGTGCACCTGACATTCATGATGGAAAAGAGAAATGTTCTAGATCAGAGTCAGTCTTCAAAACTTCAAAAACCTCAAAACTTCAAAACTTCAACACTCTCAGATGTCCACAAGAGTGCAGTACATAAGGCCTTAATAAGCCGGACTGGACATCTGGATCTTTTCCTTCGCTTTCTTCTGGGTCTCTCACTGGAGTCCAATCAGAATCTCTTGCATGCTTTTGTAACACAGACAGGAAGTAGCTCCCAGAGCAAAGAGGAAACAGTTCAGTACATTAAGAAGGAGATCAGTAGAGACCTTCCTACAGAGAAGTCCATCAATCTGTTCCACTGTCTGAATGAACTGGGTGACAATTCTCTAGTGGAGGAAATCCAACACTACCTGAAATCTGGAAAACAAAGTGAACTCTCTCCTTCACAGTGGTCTGCTCTGGTGTTTGTGTTACTGACATCAGCGCAGGAGCTGGAAGAATTTGACCTGAGTAAATATACAAATACAGACAACATATCAGACTGGGTTCTGGTGAAGGTGATGCCTGTGGTTGCAGAATCCAGAAAAGCAATGTAAGTAAAGCTGAATATAACTGTTATACTGTTACAGTGTTAGAAAGAGAGAAACTCAACGCAGTTTGACAAATATGCAGTTTGTGATGTTTTGGACCTTAATGCAATACTGGGTGTTGTTAATGCAAATAAATAAATGTAGCACTGACTGTAATTTACCAAGTCTGAAAATGATTTGGGGAATACCAATTGCACGAACAAATGAATATGAAGAAAGAGCAGGTTTTAAATGTGTTGAAGCAGTTGCTGTCATTTTAGGAGAAAATCATTTAAATCTAAAAGTTATGACATAGTATCTTGACATAACGGGGAAGTTTCTTATAATTATAATTTATTATTACCACCACGGTAAGGCTGGTTTTATATTCGGCCCATGTTTACATACCTGATGCCACCAGAATTCTGATGAGAGCCTGTGAAAGTGTTTCAATTTACATAAATCAAATCAAACACATTTTTTATTTTACCTTTGTATTCCCTTTATGTCTCTCATTAAATCTGTTACATTTTGAAGTCCAATTATGCAGAAATGTGGCATATAAAACCACTTTTATTGTGGGACTGATTCATAATTCCAATAGCTAACAATAGCTAGCTGTGTAAAACAATTTCACCACTGGGCTGTTTTAATTTTGGTAGCTAGCTAATTAAAGAACAAATCAAATATCCTAGCTGTTCAGATTAATCTAACACTGTATGTCTCTTGAAACTCTGTTGCTTTATCCTCTCATAAACATTTAACATTGTCTTATTTAATTCAGTATCAAGTGTGATACAATTCAAGGGAAAAGTTGGGCAGCTTTGGCCTCAGTGCTCAGATCAGAAACCTCCAGTCTGAGAGAACTGCATCTGACTGTGAATAAACTGGATCTTACGTGGAATAATCTAGGAGTCTCAGGAGTGGAGCGTCTCTCTGCTGTACTGGAGAATCCTCACTGTAAACTGAAAACACTGAAGTAAGATCATCTCCCTGAATCACTATAACTCACCAAAAGCAGCAGTTAATAGTTATATACAGTGTTGTCTGGCAACAGAATTTTTCTGTAACAGTGCAGTATACAGAACAAATAAAGCTGTCATTAAGCAATAATGATTTCTCCTCAGAATCACGTATGCATTAAATAATTAAATGGACTTACAATTAGATACATGTGCAGAGATAAGTTCTACCAATCCTGACTCAATACTTTTAAATTAACCTAATATTACTTTTGAACCACTTGTACTGTTAATATCAATAATTCTGAATAACAGCATTAAAGTTCTGGGTAGTGTTCTCTTTGGAAGTTCCTGCATATGAGTTTGGAGGTAATGATTACAATGTGGTCTGTGGTAATGTGGTTTTGGTTGGAAAAATTGGATGGCGTGAGAAAATGTCTTTTGTTTTATTTATTTTTTTGTATCATTAACAACAGTAACGTTTCTTTTGCCTTACTGAAACAAAATGAAAACCTGAACAGTTAACAAAATTACCACTTAAATGTTACAGTGTGCAGTAGGCATCACATTCATATTTGTGACCACCATGACTTTTTGTTATTGACAGGCCTCTAACTAGGAAAGTCGAGCTCATAGAAAAATATTTTTGAGTTCTTGAGTTGTAATTATGACAGTCTTGGGTGTTCAACTGTGCTTCCCTTGTAATTACAAAATTTCCAGTATTTTATAATTATACATTGTGATTGGTCAAGAGAACGAAATTAGTCCACCGTGAGAATTACTAGAGTGTTTAAGAAGCAGCCAGTCATGCTCTTTGGTAATGATATTGTCAGATTGGTTCTTCTGTCTTTAAAGGATAAAAAGAAATCTCTGCACACAGGGCATTTTCTTTCTGACGTTTATCATAGTATAAGAGGTTCAATTTGACTGAAATCACACACACACACACACACACACAATAATTGATAGTAATATAGTATATTGATTTTGGACTGTAGTGGCTCTTGATGATGTTCCTGCTGTACTGAGAGTATGAAGAGTGTGTCATTGTGTCTCTCTAGGTTGTGGTATTGTGATGTGTCAGATGAAGGCTGTACTGCTCTGGCTTCAGCTTTGAAATCAAACCATTTACACCTCAAAGAACTGGACCTGACTAAGAATAATCTAGGAGACCCAGGAGTGAAGCGTCTCTCTGCTGGACTGGAGAATCCTCACTGCCAACTGGAGACACTGAGGTAAGATCATCTCTCTCAGTGTCATATGTAAGACATTCTCTAATAGTGAGACTGAAGCAGAGGTTTTAGGTTCAGCATCAGTGTCCTGAGGAGGAAGATTGATTCTTTTCACTGCACACTGATGATTCATCACAGAGTCTTTGGGTCAGATGTACATGAGAATCTGCAGCGTGAAACATGACTTGATGCAAATTACTGTGAAATTTAGTAAAACTGAGTGCAAACGAAATGCACTGTATGTGAGCTGCAGGGTTTACAGGCAAAACTGAAATTGAAATTATTTAAAAAATAAAATAGACCATTGATCTTTAAATTAATCTGATTTAGAAAAGACATGATAGTGCATGATAGTGTCCATTTTCATCATGATTCAGACTATTACTTCCTTAATTCTGCAATAATATAAATATACTGCATATTTTTATATAAATGCACTACATAGGTTGTGGAGAAACAAGTTTATTCATCCTGTGTAGTGCACTGTATGTCTAGCAGAGAACCATCTGAGATTCTCTCTCTCTCTCTGATTAAAGCTCATGGTCAGTCCACTGTTCACCTTTAGCTGCTGATAGTTTAATATCAGACTAAATGAGAGAAACTAAATATATCACTCAGTATTATTATTTTTTTAATTACATTAATTAGAATAAACAGGTGATATTAAATCCTCATGTCATTATGAACAGTAATAATTTTATAGCACATATTAAACCAATATGAAAACCTGTTGATGAAGAGTGTGTCATTGTGTGTCTCTGCAGGTTGTTTAAGTGTGGTATCTCAGAGGAAGGCTGTGCTGCTCTGGCTTCAGCTCTGAGATCAAACCCCTCACACCTGAGAGACCTGGACCTGTCTTATAATAATCTAGGAGACTCAGGAGTGAAGTGTCTCTCTGCTGTACTGGAGAATCCTCACTGCAAACTGGAGATACTGAGGTAAGATCATCTCTCTGAGAGTCACATGACCTGCTCCTCTCTAATAGTGAGACTGAAGCAGAGGTTTTAGGTTCATTATGATGTGCAGCAATTAAATATGAAAACATTTATTGTCATTGTATAAGTACAGTGAGATTCAGTGTGCAGTTTCCCATCTGTTAGCTATGTTACATACATATAAAAAGAGAAAAAATATAAATATGAACACATTACATATAAAAAAAGGGTTGTCAAACTCAAATTCTGCCCAGTTCACATCAGCATTTCTCTAATACAAGACAATACTTTTTCTTTTTTAACATATTCTATCAACTAACACCAATAACCCAAATCTGACTTTAGAATATTACACTACACTATAATCATAGAGATATCAAGGAGAGCGCCTAAGTAGCCTACTAGCGGTTTATTGTGGTGGGAGGAGGAGAAAAATTGATCAGGGTTTATGAGATAAGGTGTTACCTTCCCCTTATTACTAACATGTTATTTTAATCATATTCAGCGGAACTATCATGAAGGTATTTTATAGCAACATTATTAATATGGCAGGACATAGAATGTGCTTTAAATGATTAAAAAATTGTCGCCACCATTTCTATTGCTGTCTGGCGTCCCCCCTAAAGTGAATGAGCACGTCACACTTACCAATTTAACCGTACAGATCATTAAAACAATCATGATTTTATTTCATATATTTTATTTCATTGAAGTGTACCTATTCTGAAGTCAGTAATGAGCTCCTTTCTCTTTTTGAGAGCTAGGCTATTCTCAGAGCTCTCTGTAAATTGGTTTGTTGTTGTCAGTAGTCAGCCCTATCAGTGTGCATACTTTATGAGGGTGTTGGTGTTATAGGTTAAAAAGGAGTACAGGAGGGGGTTTGGCACACAGCCCTGCAGAACACCAGTGTTGAGTATCAGGGTGGAGGATTGGTATATTGAGTGTTCGTTATAGCCACTTGGGTTGATACAGGCTGCATGCCTTGCTCTCAGCAGATTCCAGACCTCGTTGTTCATCTCGGCCTTCTGATTGGGGAAAACCTGTCACATTGCCAATGCAGAAGTTGATGTACACATGTACAGAGGATAGTCTACACACTCCTGTTAAAATTGCAGGGTTTTGTGATGTAAAAAATGAAAGCAACATAAATCATGTTAAATCAATGTCGTTAATGGAAGGACACCACTGCTCTACATAAATCACTGCTGCATGTCTGAAATTTATAAAAGAGAGCATCAGTGAAAACCATCTTACACTAATCATATATTCTTCTACAGCCTAAAAGATCATCTATTCCCAATTACCTATTTCCACACACACACACACACACCCCACTATAACCATTTCTTTTCTAGATTTCTTTTCTAAAATCACTCTTTCACTGGCCACCAAAACTTGTAACACAAAAGAGTGTGTCATTGTGTCTCTCTGCAGGTTGTGTGGTTGTGGTGTCACAGATGAAGGCTGTGCTGCTCTGGCTTCAGCTCTGAGATCAAACCCCTCACACCTGAGAAAACTGAATCTGTCTGAGAATCAACTAGGAGACTCAGGAAAGAAGCTGCTCTCTGCTCTTAAGGATGATGAAAGTAACGAACTACAGGAACTGATGTGAGTAATAAACTTTTTAGATAAATGTTGAAAGCAATAAAATGCTTTTTTTATTTACCTCATTAGCATTAGTCTGTATGTTTCTCTTTTGAGGTTTTAATCATTTTGACATTATAAAAGGAATATTTTATAAGACTGATTACTGATTTTTTTTGTTTTTCACACCATTCTGTGTAAACTCTAGAGACAGTTGTGTGTGAAAATCCCAACAAACATTCCATGAGTTCCATTAAAGTCACAGAGATCACACTTTTTCTTCATTCTGATGTGAGACGTGAACATGAACTGAAGCTCTTGAGCTTTATCTGCATTTTTTTTGCATTATGCTGCTGCTACATGATTGGCTGATTAGATAGCTGCATGAATGTTAAGGTGTAAAGGTGTTCATATGTCCGCACCGTGCCTTTTCTCATTCCTGTAAAACTCACCTCAGCTTATTTTTAAAGTCTGCAATTAAATATAAATGTAGAACAAGAGCTAAACTACATAGCAGTGTTATTTATCTATTTATTTATTTAAAAAAAAAGAAGCTCCAAAGCCTATGATTGGATCACAGAAATGAAGAAATGTTGAGTTATATTTATAAACAGGAGATAATAATGTTTCCCTTGGAGCAGAGACAATTACATACTGTTGATCATGAAGTACCACAGACCACAGTTTGTGGTTATTAATTCAGATGTTTTTCTTTTATATATTTAGGATGAAGTGAACATCTGTATATATCTGATGAAGACTCTGTGTGTTCCTGCATTTCCATGTTGGGGAACAGAGAACACGTTAATAGACACCTAAGCTAGATTCTCTCCAGGAATGGTCAACGTCACTGTCTTCTGACTATGAATACAACTAAAGCTGTACATCACCTGCTTCAGATGTGCAGGTTGCTTTGACTGCAGCTTTCAGAACAAAGAGACATGTTAAAAAAGGACTTGATGGGATGAAGGCGATGAGAGGAGGTCATTCCTCCTGCAGTTATCATAATGAATCCTTTGCCATTGTCCCTGAATCCTGTGCTGGGTCAGCATGGACACTGTGACTGGTTCGCAGCTACATAGCCCCATACACAGCAAGCTGCGATGCACTGTGTGTTCTGTCACCTTTCTATCAGAGCCAGCATTAACCTTTTCAGCAATCTGTGCTACAGTAGCTCTTCTGTGGGATCGGGCCAGACGGGCCTTCGCTCCCCACGTGCATCAGTGAGCCTTGGGAGCCCATGACCCTGTCGCCGGTTCACCGGTTGTCCTTCCTTGGACCACTTTTGGTAGGTACTAACCACTGCATACCGGGAACACCCCACAAGACCTGCTGTTTTGGAGATGCTCTGACCCAGTCGCCTAGCCATCACAATTTGGCCCTTATCAAAGTTGTTCAGATCCTTACGCTTGCCCATTTTTCCTGATTCCAACACATCAACTTCGAGAACTGACTTCACTTGCTGCTTAATATATCCCATCCACCATTGTAAAGAAATAGTCAATGATGTTCACTTCACCTGTCAGTGGTTTTATTGTTATGGCTGATCAGTGTATTTGATTAAATTATATTGCTCTTTTATACTATTACTAGATTCCAGATGGCAGAAATGTATTAATGGGAGAAATGTGTGAATGAGAAATCTATTAAATGAAACTTGACTACTTTTGTTGACTATTTTAATAAACCATGTTATTTTTATAGTAACCTGATGTCTGGTTTACTGCGCATAAGTACATCTGATTATGAGAATGATGTTAGATTTTACTTCAAGGTCTTTAGCATATTCTAAGCTCATTGCATATTATATTCTTTAGATATAATTTGTTTGGTAATGGGGTAAATCAAGCTCAAATTACCGCATATATAAAAAATGTTCCTGACTGACCATCTCAGATTTGCTTGAAACTTTTCAATTCAATTCCATTTTATTTGTATAGCGCTTTAACAATGGACATTGTCACAAAGCAGCTTTACAGAAATAAATATGTTCAAATTAAATTAAACCAAAATAAATTGTAAATATGTGAATTTATCCCTAATGATGGCAAGGAAAAACTCCCTGAGATGATATGAGGAAGAAACCTTGAGAGGAACCAGACTCAAAAGGGAACCCATCTAGGGAACTTTCTCACTCAAATAATATCACTATTCCAAATAAATAGTTTTCTGCACATTTTCTGACTTATATCTGCATTAGTTT
Organism: Pangasianodon gigas; assembly: GCA_022758105.1. Lineage (NCBI taxonomy): Eukaryota > Metazoa > Chordata > Actinopteri > Siluriformes > Pangasiidae > Pangasianodon > Pangasianodon gigas. Next base: position 1,172,468 of record CM040482.1, on the reverse strand, counting down.
CTGAGATATAGAGATTTAAAAAAGTTCCATGTGTCATTTTCAGGTATTGTTGTCTGGTATAAGATGTCTTTCACTTCTAAAATAGAAGCTCTAAATACTAAATATTAAAATTTAATTACCGTTTAATAAATACATTTCTGTTGTGCTTTGGAGTAAATTTGGCTCTCTATATCTACATTAAAGCACACCAGATCTTTCAAATTTTCATATTTATTACTTATTTTATAGTTCTTTTTTAGCAACTAGGTGTATGTTTGAAAGAACTCAAACTTTCTGATTTATGTAAAAAAAAAAAATCTTTTTGCGCATTTATTTCATATGCCTATAGCCCCTGTATGACAAGGTCTACCATTAAAAAAATTATGACTCTTGAAAGAGCATGTTTTAATTAGCAAATGCACAAAATATGACAAAAGGGTTTTAGACTGGCCAAGTCAATCACCAGACCTTTCATCACCAACTGAGCAGCATTTCACCTCCTGAAGAGGAGACTGAAGGGAGAAACCCCCCAAAACAAACAACAACTGAAAGAAGCTGCGCTACAAGCCTGGAAAAGCAACATAAAAGAAGAATGGATGGATCCACTGAAGAACAGTGGATCGCCAGCTTGATGCAGTTATTGCAAGCAAGAGATATGCAACCAAATATTAAGTGTTATTTACTTTAAGACTATCTGTTCCAATACTTTTGCTCACCCAGAAACTGGGTGGTCTGATACAAAAGGTGCCATGTTCTAAGTTGTTTAACACGTCTAGATGTAAATATCAAGAAATGAAAGCTGAAATTCTGATCTGTCGTCTTATATTCATCTTTTGATTTCAAACCCAAATGTTTTCAGTATAAAGCAAAAACAATAGAATTGGCCTTGCTGTTCCAATACTTTCGGAGGGGACTGTATGTGGGCTCCATGTGGGCAGCCCAGAAAGTCTACACATGTAGGAACCATGTTTCAGTTTACTCTGTCAGAGATGTTATCTCTTCTCTTCAGTACTTCAGAAGCAGATTAAACCGTTTTAATGTTAATTATACTGCATTTATTACCATAAATTAGAGTGAGTACTCTTTTCCCTGCAAAATTATAATTTTTTTCTACTTCCTAAAATTACAAAGAATTCAGTAACATTTAAAAAAAAAAATCCTTTATGACATGTAATCCACAAATACTGCACATATCCATATTCGCACAGGATTAAATAGGATTTAGTATTTATTGGGCTGTGACTGGGGCCCAGGTGGGCATTAAATGGGCTGATATATTGGTTGTACCTGGGCCCCAGGTGAGCTAATATAAATTTTATTATTTTATATATTTCACTAGAACTGACTGTCAGAAGATTTCAAACTAATACCTCAAGAAATAACTTAAATCATTTTTTAAAACGTTGGAACCAGTGTCAGATCTAACAATAAAGGGGAAGGGTGTGAGCCCCCTGCTGGGCAAACAATTCACACTTCTCCACAATAACACTGCACAATAATCCAGAGATAAAATGGACAGCACAACTCAAGCTTTTTGGATAGTAAAACACTGTATGCAACCGCCACAATAAAATTCTTACAATTAACCCTAGTAGACTAGGTATAAAAAAATGATGTGTGTCTGTAAAATTATTTTATTATTCAAGAAAATACCTATTAACAGAAACTAACACTCAAGCAAATATTGTATCTAATGTTGGCCCACACATTTCACTGATTCAACTGGCTGAACTGGTGTGAAATGTCTGTTACAGACCTCTGTATGGGATAAAATGGTCGTAACATCCAGTACTGTGCAAAAGATTACACTTTTATATTCAATCAAATGGCCATTCAGTACTTACTGTTAATTACTTGGTGGCAAACAATAATGACTTCCATTCAGAATAAACAGATATTGTGTTCTTAATCAGATACAAATACAGATATGAATGGGAGGCATAAAAACAAAAATAAATGTGAACAGACAGGATTTAAAATAAAAAAAAAACAGTAGATACCAGTGGAGTGATGATGTTGATTTGGCCACACCTAAGGTTTTTGCTATCTCTCTTATAGATTTATGTTGTTTTTTCAGCCTAATGATGGCCTCCTTCACTTGCATTGAGATCTCCTTGGACTTCATATTGGTAGCTCCAGTCGAACAGCTGCCAAATGCCAACTCAATACCTGATATCAACTCCAGACCTTTTATCTGCTTCATTTGTCTTGAA
>CM040482.1:1138359-1156096 GCA_022758105.1 Pangasianodon gigas | reverse complement strand
CCAGGCCTGCATCAGGAATACCAGATTGCCGAAGCTCTAGACCAGGGGGAAGGGTTTGTCTGGCTCGATCTGAAACCCCCCTTGGAACAGGGGTATCAGGGAGGAAGAGAGCTGGACCGTGTATCTCACACTTGTTGATGAAGAAGGATCTGCAATACTCACAGTCTAGAAGGACAGAACAAAGGAAGTAAACATACAATATCATGCAGGTCCAAGAGGAATTTATAACTAACTCTTAATTGACCCAATCTTCTAGGGGTTTTCCTGTCTTTGATTGATTGATTGATTGACTTTATTAATCCCAAAGGGAAATTCACATGTCACAGCAAAGCTCACCACACAATAAATAGATCAAACAAAATAAGTAAAAAAATAATAAATAAAAATACTGTACAATACTGTATTTCATACAGCCCCCCTTGTTTCAAGCATCAAAGCACTACACCATGTTATACAAAATACAATTTAAAATTGTCAGTCACCTAATATGACATTGATTATATAATGTAATGGCTGTCGGTAAAAATGACTTTTTATATCGTTCCTTATAACACCGGGGCTGAATTATGTCTAGGATGTAAGATTTATGTATATTGAATTGTAAAGTGATTTTCAGTTGGAAAAAATTGGGATTGGTCACAAATTAGACTCAGTTAAGCCCCATCCACATGCATACAGATATTTTTGAAACATAGTTTTTCTCTGTGTTTTGTCCTCCTGCCCACACAAACAGTGTTTTCAGTCACTGAAAATGAGCTTTAAGCTTTAAAATATGGTGGAAAAATGTTAAAACTTCTTCACAGTTTTCATGTGGATAGGAAAAACATATCTTTTCAAAAACGCTGATGTCACAGAGTCACCCTGGGAATACCCGTTACATGTGTGTTTTGCATTATATGAATGTGCTAGAACTCTGTTTATCACTGCTGCTGACCAGGTTGTTACTCTTTTGTTTGCAGATTGATTTCTTTTTGTTTTAGTATTACACTCCCATGCAGAGGAGACAGAATATGATCAGCGCTGTACTGCTCCTGAACCCACCACTCCAGTGCTACAATCTGCACTGCGAATGGACACTGACCAGGATTAGATTAAGCAGTTACTGAATAGAATGAATGAATGAATTAATTAATTACCTTTTGGTCTTGTTGGTGTTTTTCCACATTTCGTCTTCTCTACTGCTCCATACAAAGCTCTTATTATTATTCTTGAGGCATGCTCATGTGAGGGTTTTCAAATTATTGTTGCATTTTCATGTGGCTGGAGATATTTTCAAAAACAGTTTGCATGGACAGAAGTTGTTTTTTTTTTTTTAAACGGAGTGTAAACACTATGTTTTCAAAAATATCTTATACATGTAGACTGAAAGTCTTGGCAGAATTTTGGACCCATGCTGAACATCTAATAGGCCCTGGTGGCTTACAGAGATAGTCGTTTTCATTAGGTTCTTCTTTTAAAGGCTTTTCTTGGAATCCTTCAGTCTGTTGGTCCACAAGGGTGAGGTGGACCACACAGCTTGATGTCTCACCACCTAAAATTTCATTATTTGAAAAGAGGAGGATTAACAACAAATTAAACATAGTTAGACTAAAAGGTTAGACAGAATTTTATTTAGTGAGAGACTGGACACTGGACCCTAGTGTGTTTTGTTGCCTTACAGAAGTAATCTCCATCTTCAGGTTCTTCTTTTATTAGCTTCTCATGAAATCCTTCATTCTCTTGGTCCACAGGGGTGACGTGTCCCATACAACTTGAGGTTTTGCCAGCTGAAGTTTCATCAATTTAATTTATATAAATAATAAAAATTGACAAAATACAAAAATGACAGGAAAAGTAAATGTTGTTTAAATTGCCTATAAGGAATTGAATTGGTAAATGTCATGGACTTCCAGTCACAACTGTAGCCTAATCAGACATTACAAAAAGGGCCCTGACACATCAAGCCAACCATCATCTGTAGATTTTCTATTATGTCCACTGCTGCTGGCACTAGTCAAGGAACCTTGGCGTTCATGAGATTTTCTGATTGGCAGTACAGCCTAGCAAATCAATGAAGGAAAAGCAAGCTTGAAGCAAGCAAGCAAACAAAAACATAAGAGCAGTTTTTTCTTATTCAGCTCATCTGTTCAGAGCTATATTTTGCAACAAAATGGCTGAGAAGATCACTTAAAAAGTGACGTGCAAATGGTTGTTTCGTCATATATTCCAAATTGTATACTATTGCACTAGATCATGTGTCAGAGTAGTGTGCCACTAAGTACTAATATTTGTAGATCACGTTATTTAGACATCCTGTTTCACAGTAATACAGTCCCCACCGAAAGTATAGGAACAGCGAGGCCAATTCTATTGTTTTCGCTATACATTGACTACATTTGGGTTTGAGATCAAAAGATGAATATGAGACGATAAATCAGAATTTCAGCTTTCATTTCCTCATATATACATCTCGATGTGTTAAGCAAATTAAAACATGGCACCTTTTGTGTGAACCCACCCATTTTTTCACATGATCAAAATAATGGAACATGTGTCTGACAGGTGTTTCTTGTTGCCCAGGTGTGTCCTGTTAGATTGACTGTTTAAAGAATTAATAGCTCTGAATGTTTACTCTTTGGTTTGAGCCCTGGGTTTCACCTGTGAAGACTGCATTTGTTGTTAAAAATGATAAACCAACATGAAGACCAAAGACCTGTCTATGAAGACCAAAGACTGTCTATGGGAGAAAAGCAAGCCATTTTGAAGTTAAAAAAAAGAGGGAAAATCTATCACAGCCACTGCATAAGCATTGGGCATAGCCAATACAACAATTTGGAATGTCCTGAAAAAGAAATAAACCACTGGTATACTAACAACCAGACATGGAACAGGTTGGCCAAGGAATACAACAGAAGTTGATGACAGAAACATTGTGAGAGCTGTCAAGAAAAACCCAAAAACAGCAGTTAATGTCATCACCAACAACCTCCACAGGGCAGGTGTGATGGTATCACAATCCACCATTTGAAGAAGACTTCGAGAGCAGAAATATAGAGGCTATACCACAAGATGTAAACCCCTCATCAGTGGTAAGAATCAGAAAGCCAGATTGGAATTTGCGAAGAAATACAGAGAATAACCACAAATGTTCTGGAACCAAGATTAACCTCTGCCAAAATGATGGAAAGGCCAAAGTGTGGAGAAAGAGAGTCTGCTCATGATCCAAAACATATCAGCTCATGGGTCAAGCACGGTGGAGGTAGTGTCATGGCTTGGGCTTGCATGGCTGCTTCTGGAATGGACTCACTAATCTTTACTGATGATGGAGCTCATGATGGTAGCAGCAGAATGAATTCAGAAGTCTACAGAAACATTCTGTCTGCCAATTTACAGAGAAATGCATCCAGTCTAATTGGGAGGAACTTCATCATGCAGCAGGACAACAACCCAAAACACACTGCCAACACAACAAAGCACTTTGGGGAAAAGTGGAAGGTTTTAGACTGGCCAAGTCCATCAGCAAACCTTACCCCAACTGAGCAGCATTTCACCTCCTGAAAAGGAAACTGAAGGGGGAAACCCCCAAAACTAACAACAACTGAAAGAAGCTGCGCTACAAGCCTGGAAAAGCATCACAAAAGGAAAATGCAACAGTTTGTTGATGTCATTGGTTCACCGGCTTGATGCAGTTATTGCAAGCAAGAGATATGCAACCAAATATTAAGTGTTATTTACTTTAAGACTATCTGTTCCTATACTTTTGCTCACCTAAAAATGGGGTCTGCTAACAAAGCTGCCATGTTCTAAGTTTAACACATTTAGATGCAAATATCAGGAAATGAAAGCTGAAATTCTGATCCATCATCTCATATTCATCTTTTGATCTCAAACCCAAATGTCTTCAATGTATTGTGAAAACAACAGAATTGGCCTTGCTGTTCCAATAGTTTTGGAGGGGACTATATGTGATTTGGGTTATGTTGGGCTTTCTGATTATGAATACAGACTATGGCCACTTTCTGCTGTAGTGAGTTATTTCGTTTTATTCAGGTCTTGACCAAACCGGCTGTCAGCTGTAGTCTTTTCAGTGGATGTGGGGCAACAGGAGGCAATCATCACTATTAGCACTATATTTTCAACATCAGCTTGATGTATCACAGCCTTTAAAAAACAGTCTAGATTCTAGTGTGCACTGTCTTACAGATATAGTGTTCATCTTTAGAGTATTCTGCTTTTAAAGTCTTCTGATCCTTCCTGCTCTGTTGGTCCACAGGGGTGACATGTCTTACAGAATTCGATATCTCACCACCTGTAGCTTCATCATTTAAATTTAAATGCAGATATCTTGACTAAAAATAATGTAAATGGTGTTATTTAGCCCCAGAATGAGCTCTACTAATGTGCCCTCTTTCCTTACAGCAGTAGTCTTCATCTTCAGGTTCTTCTTTTATAGGTTTCTTTTGAAATCCTCCATTCAGTTGGTCCTCAGGGCTGAAGTGACCCACAGAGCCTGATGACCCTCTAGCTGAAGTCACAGAAGTTTCTGTCTGTACAGCCTTGCACATCTAAAGTCAAACCAAAGGACAATAATACATACGCTGTACATAACAATCTTTATGTAATTGGTTGTTTAGTTTGTAAATTCTGGTTTGTCAGAGTTTTCCTTTTCACGACTCATAAAACAGAATTGTATACATTAATACGCATGAGTGACTAGCAGTACAAATTGCAAGCTAGCAGTAAAGAAAGGCAGTAAAATATGTTAACATATAAAAGACTGGTCTGAGTTTAGCATTTCAATATTTACTTTAATTTCTACTCAGTGTATAGTTTATGGAGCAAGAAACTGTAACAGGGAATACGTTTGAACTTTGTCAGCATTTTGTAAGAGGTTGAAATGAGGAATGCTGGTCTGCATGTGGAGCCTTAACACAGTATTTGGCAAGCAGAGTTGTGGTTTCACTGTATTAAAGGAAAATTAAGTACGTAACAGTTGTACTAAAATCTGTTTGCACATCCTTGTATATATAACAAAAAAAACCCAAAAAGATCAAATGTCCTAATGGTTTCTTAGAAAGAAACGAAGAAAAAAATGATTGAGAATGACTTTTCCATAAAATCCCCTACATTGTCAGTATTTATTACTGTGTTATTAGCTGAAATAGAGAAAGGTTACAAGGGTAGGTGATGAGCTGATGTATTCTGATGTAGTGAATAATTTCCCACTGTAAATTTTTATTGAACTTAATGAATACACAAACTTTACCTGTGAAGGTGTAACAGCAGGTGTCTCGCAGGATGGTCTGGCTTCTGCTGATTTCATTATAAGAAGCCTAAAGGGTTGTAATAGCAAATATTTTGGCTAAAATATTCATAAGATCAATTCCAGAATGTTTAAAAAATTAACACAAGTTGTGCAAAGCATACGGTTTAATTTAAAAACAAATGAGAGACTCAAACAAGTCACTTCTTTAAGCCAGCTAATTTAGGGGAACATTGAAAGAATATGGCTGCAATTTCAGTGAGAAGAAACGTGAATTGTGATTTTATTAACTCTATACAAATTAAGTATGATGCTATAAAGCAACAAATCCAGACAGTTGGTTTGAATGATTTTTCAGGCCAATCTTATGGCGTATGTGGTCTGACATTTCGTGAGTCCCCTGCTCACAACTTTAGTTCTTACTTGCAGGAACTTGCTATTTACCTTGAGGTACAAAACTGAAAGAAAAACTTATATCTGTGGTTTCATCTTACCCTGTCATCTTATATTTTAAGAAGGACTGTCATTTTCCTTTATTAAATTACAAAGAAAAGTAAAGCTTGGTAGGAAGTAGCAGAGATCACTGGTGCGATGAGTGTACACAGCTAGTATGCAGTTAACTCGCTTTTCTGATCGTAGGACAAAGCTAGTATGAAGCCTAGCACACAACATGTAAATCAGACAACCAGGTTTCACACTGATTAGTGCATTATTTAATTTGTGTTTAACAGTGTTGGGTGTAACGCATTACTGTAATTAAATTATTTTTCCCCTGAAAAAGTAAAGTAAGGGATTATTCTTCATCTGTAACTAATTAAGATAAGACAAGATAAGATAAAGATGTACCTTTATTGATCCCCTGTAGGGGAAATTCAAGTTGACACAGCAGCACAAGTAGGAGTAACATCAAAAAAAAAGAAAAGAATTTCCATAAATACTTATACAATACAAATAATAGAAACAATAAAATAGATCTGTGTGTATGCACATATGCTAGAGTTCTATTTGTATATGTACATGTGCAATACCCTTGGCAATTATATACATGTGCAATATCTGTGGAATGACAATTAACCGTTGAGTGTGTGTTTGTGAGACTCAGTCAGTGGTTTAGGAGGTACTGGGTATTGTGGTATTATAGAGTCTGAAGGCTGATGGCACGAAAGAGCACCCCCAGATGTTTAGAGGCATGTGGCTGGATGAATCTGTGGCTGAACGTGCTCCTCAGCCACCTCAGCTCAGCATAGAGAGGTTGAGAAGGATTGTCCATGATAGCTTTCAGCTTCCCACTCATCCTCTTCTCAGTCACTGCCTCCACGCTGTCCAGTTCCCTCGCCACCACAGAGCTAGCCTTCCTCACCGACTTGCTCAGTTTGTTGGCACCACAAGTCCCAATGCCACCTCCCCAGCACACCACAGCAAAGAAGATAACACTGGCCACCACAGACTGGTAAAACATCTGTAGAAGCCTAGTGCACACATTAAAGGACCTGAGCCTCCTCAGAAAGAACATCCTGCTCTGTCCTTTCCCATGGAGGGCCTCAGTGTTATCTTACCAATCCAGTTTGTTGTTGAGTTGCACCCCTAGGAAGTTGTAGGTGTCCACTATCTCCACTCTCTCCCCCTTATGGCGACAGGGGTGGGGGGCCTCTTGCTGCAATGGAAGTCCACCACCAGCTCCTTGGCTTTCCTGATGTTGAGCCGAAGGTGTTGTTGTCGCATCATCCTGTGAAGCTTTCGATAAGGTTTCTGTACTCCTCCTCCCGATCATCTGTGATACAGCCAACAGTGGAGGAGTCATCCGAGAACTTATGTAGGTGGCACATTCCCGAAACGAAGCAGAAGTCAGAGGTGTAGAGGGTGAACAAGGAACGTGACAGTACAGTTCCCTGGTGTGCACCAGTGTTGCTAGTCACCACGTCTGACAAGCAGCCTTGCAGCCTGACATACTGTGGCCTGTTGGTGAGGTAGTCTGTAATCCAGGTCATGAAGTCATAGCCTTGTACTTCCACCCACATCACAGAGAGCTTCTCAGCCAGCCAGAGTGGCTGTCTCTCCAGGTGTGTGTAAGCTCTGTGAAGCAGGTAGATGATGGCATCCTCCACACCCATGTCAGCCTGGTATGCAAACTGCAGCGGATCCAGGTTGTCGTGCACCAGGTGCCTCAGGTGCTGCAGAGCCAGCCTCTCGAGGGTCTTCATTACATGTGACGTTAAGGCCACAGGTCTGAAGTCGCTGAGATGGGACATCCTTTCTTGGGCACGGGGACTATGCAGGATATCTTCCAGATCTTAGGCACCTACAAAATATGCTGAAACACTCCTGCCAGCTGCTCCGCACACACTTTAAGCACCCTCAGGTTGATGTGGTCAGGTCCTCTGGCCTTGTTAATCCGGGTCTTAGTGAGCCGCCGTCTCAACTGGCTGGTCATGAAACCTTTTGGTGCGATCTTTTGTCCCCTCAACTGTTCCTTCTAATCTTTTCATGCCAGTAATGCTCCTCACTCACCCCCACACCTCTCTTGGATTGTTCTGTTGCAGCTTCCCCTCAATCATGTTCTTATAGCAGTCTTTAGCCCTCCTCAGCTCCCTCCTCAGCTCCTTCTGTATTCCCTTCTTGGCATCTTCAGTGTCATGCCATGAAGGCTCTCTTCTTCCTGTTCAGCAGGGCTTTGATGTCCCTGTTGATCCAAGGCTTGTTGTTGAGGAAGCAGTGGACCTGCTTGTTGGGGACAACACTCTCCTCACAGAACCTGATGTAATTGGTTACACACCAAGTGAGACCATCAATGTCATCCCCATGATCTATCCTGAAACAGCTCCCAGTCAGTTGTCCTGTAATACGCCATCAGGGCCTCCTCTGCCTCCACTGACCACAGCTGAACAGTCCTGATGGTGATAGACTGTCTCCTAACAACAGGCTTGTATTTAGGAGTGGCACTGTACGCCTCCTTAGTATTGGCATACAGCAAGTCCAAGGTCCTTATCCCCTCTAGTGTTGCAGGTAACATACTGTGTAAAGTTGGTCAGGGTCTTTGAGATTTTACCATGATTAAAATCTCCATTTATTATGAGTGCACTGGGATGACATGTCTGCAGGTCTGCGACGGTGGAACGAATGATGTCACAAGTGCGCACAACCACCACTGACTGGGAAGTGTAAACAATGGCGGCTGGAAACTCCCAGGGCAGATAGTATGGCCTCAACCCGACGGCCAGCAGCTCAACATCAGGCGTAGTAATATGGCCTGGGTTACACAAAAGTTAACAAAGACAGCAAGTCCTCCACCCAACTTCTTACCATTCTGTTTCTCCCTGTCCACCCGAACTAGCAAGAATAGTCAGTTATTTTCCCATTTCGCCATGTCTCCGTCATAAGACGCTGCACTCCCGGGACTCACGCTGTCTGCTAACCAGAGCTGAGAGTTCGTCCATCTTGTTAGTCAGCGAGCGTACATTCCCCATGACAACAGAGGGAAGACGAGGCTTGTATCTCCACCTCCTCTCCATCTTCTTGTTCCTCACCTTCGCCCTGGCTCGAGATCCTCGCATCCGTATCCTTAACTCCACTGTAATCTCCTTCGGACATGCGACTGGTCGATTCCGGTACTGCAGGAGTTCCTCACATGAGTAGACTACGGTGTATTTGGTGGTCGTGGTGTGCTTTGTGTTGGTTGCGGTGTCCTTAAACAGGTAATCCTACTTACACAATGAATACGACAAGATACAATCTATTGGAGCAGTGCTTAAGTAATAAAATATAGTAATAAAAGTGAAAAAAGTAAAGAAAAAGATTCAAAGTAGGAAAGGGAGAGAGAGCTGCTGTGCCCTGCTGCCACTCGCTGCGGTGCCGCAATTACAGTTACTTATGCTGTATTTGCATTACATACTGTATAGATTTTCAACAATACTGTATAAAACAACATTGAATTTAAAATCTAAATTTATCATGTAAAGATAACATTTGTTTTCTAATTTAACTCGGCCCGTATAAATTCTTTAGCTGTTGGCTATCGTGTGTACATGGTAGTTCGCACCAGGTGGCTGTGAAGTTGCTCAAGTTCAAGGATGTCAGCAGAAACGAGTGGCTGTTTTGCTAAATGGAATTATTCCCATTACTTCTTTTTTTTGACACATGTAGACAAGAACATCACGGTAAAATGTAAGTTATGTCCTGGGGGAAAAAAAAACACTATCTGCCTCTTTCCAAAGCGTGAGTAACCTACTGAAGCACCTGACATGGCAAGACAGACAAACACTTCACAGCGGCAGACGAAACTGCGGCACGCCCTGTGAATCAGGCGAAAGTTGATTTTACATCGGTGGTACAGAAAGTGTCTGAAGGTGAGCTTAAAAAACTGATTGCAAGGTACATAGTGGAAGAAAGGCAGAGTAATTCTCTTTGTTAACTAAAGATGGTTACTTTTGTCAAATGATTACACATGCTTTCAAACAGTTGTGTTTAAATACAGTAACTACAATTTTATTATGGCTTATCGAGTCAGGAGCTGCTTTTGTTTTTAGTAGCTCTTACGTTAAGCCAGCTTATATCATTTGTTAACATTTTAGTATTAAAACGATTTAATAAAGCTATGCTTAATAAGCTAAACTATTCCACGTTTGACTCAAATTTAAAGATTTAAAAGAAGAGTTTCATTTCTATTGTCCATGTGGTCAAGGTTGATAAGAAGTAATTAGTAATGAGTAATGCAATTACTTTTCAGACAGAGAAATTAGATAGTAATTTAAATACAATGTTGACGATGTAATTAGTAATTAATTACTTTTCTGAAGTAACTTACCCAACACTGGTGTTGAACTTACTGACTTTAAAAGCTTTTAACTACTACCGTTTCTCTTTGGAAGTGGACAGGCCACGCCCACAAGCAACACTTCATGGTGTGAACACAGGGTTAGAAACAGGCAATGAGTCATTTGGGAGCCAATTGGGAGTCGACTCTTCTTAGTGAGCCGAGTCAAATGATCTGATTCACTGAAAAGAGCTGGAATTCCCATCCCACACAATGAGACTGAAACATTCCTAATAGCTGCCAGTGCAGATTTAAAAACACATCGACTCCTTAGGAGTCAATATTTGCAAATAAGTAAATAAATAAATTAAGAAACATAAATAAATAAATGAGTTAGTGTGTATAAGTCAGCTAACTGAACCGACTTCACCAAGGCTGAATCTCAAATGTCTCTCCAATGGAAATATAGAGCACTACATAGGGTTTAGAAGCCGTTATGTTGTACCCTATGTAGTGAACTTACACAGGAAATAGAAATCAATTTGGGATTTAACCACTACTGTTAGCCAAGCAGCTAATTTAGCAAGCTAAAGATTAACTCACCGTGGGCTTTAAAGCAGAATGGAGTTTAAAATCATAAATACAGACACAGTGCCGAGGTCTAATTGCAATACTGTAAAATAACTGTAAGGCATAAATGATTAGCTGTGCAGAAAGCTCAGCTGTCCAAAGAGAAAAACAGCAGCTTCTTCTTCATCTATGAGTCTATAGTGCAGGAGTAGACTGCACACCTACTGCCACCTACTGGAGACTTGTGTAATTACGCCAACTATTGAAAAAATTGTCATTGTAAAGATGATGGCTAAAGAGAAAACGAAACTAAACTGAGCGCATCATCGCAGCCACTGTGAGAAATTGCCAGGGCTAAAGCAAAGGTATCCCTTATTCATGTCACTATTCATGTAGGCTCGCCTGGGTCATGAGGCAGGAACAAGGCTTGGGAGACCACACTGTCAGCCTTGTGAGCAGGTCTTGGGAGGCCGCGCTGTCGGTCTCAGGCATGAGCAAGACGTGGTCCCCAGGTCCCACAACCTGACTTGTCTGTTGTAACTGTCCTGCAGGGAGGGAAATATTGTTCTAGTGGTCTGCTGAACATACTATGCTCTGCAGGAAGTTGGATGGAACAGTTGCCAATTTGTTTTGGGTCTGTAGGTGAACTGGAGAGGGGCGAATGAGCTGGGAAGGGAGGAGCAGGTGTAGTCCTTCACCGGCGTTTTGAAGCACTTCCTCACCCTGGAGGTCAAGGCCACAGGACAGTAGTCACTCAGGAATGATGGTTTGTTATTCTTAGGCACAGGGACAATGGTGGACCACTTGAAGCATGTGGGAGGATCACAGACTAGGCTAGAGATTTATTAAAGATGGTGGTAAACACCGTGGCTAGCTGGTGAGTAGAGGATTTCAGAATGCAGCCGTAGATACCGTCAAGGCCAGCAGCCGTCATGCTAATTACCTCCTTCAGAACCCTTCACACATTGTGTTTTGACAAGGATGGCATGAAGTAGAATAAAATAAAAATGGTTTATTCAGCACTTTTATGAGTGGTATGTCTATGAAATTAATACGTATTAAAATAAAAAATGTTTAGATTTTATGGCTACTTGTGAGCCTTCTATTGTCCAATGACATTTAGAAAAATTCCTCACATTCAGTTTACTCATGATTACACTTTTCAAACACTAGGGGTTCCTGCATATGAAAAATCTGTAATTTGTACTGTACGAAAATACACAGATCAGCCATACCATTAAAACCACTGACAGGTGAACTGAATAACATTGATTATTTCATTACAATGGTACCTGTCAAGGGGTGGGATATATTAGGCAGCAAGTGAACAGTCAGTTCTCGAAGTGGATGTGTTGGAAGCAGAAAAAAATGGGCAAGCGTAAGGATATGAGTGACTTTGACAAGGGCCAAACTGGGATGGCTAGACGACTGGGTCAGAGCATCTCCAATACTACAGGTCTTATGGGGTGTTCCCGGTATGGCGTGGTTAGTACCTACCAAAAGTATTCCAAGGAAGGACAACTGGTGAACCGGAGAAAGGGTCATGGGCGCCCAAGCCTCATTGATGTGAGTGGGCAGTTAAGGCTTGCCTGTCTGGTCCGATCCCACAGGAGAGCTACTGTAGCACAAATTGCTGCAAAAGTTAATGCTGGCAATGATAGAAAAGTGTCATAACACACAGTGCATCGCAGTCCTGGCATGTGGATGTTACTTTGACACGTACCACCTACCTAAATATTGTTGCAGACCAAGTACACCCCTTCAGGGCAATGCAAGGGCAACAGCGCTGGTTAAAGTGGTAAATTACCTACTACTGGCCTCTGATCAGGTTTGTGTTGCTTGATCTTAGTGCAGCTTTTGATACAACAGATCATAATATTCTCCTAGTTAGACTAGAAATTGTTGCTGGAGTTAAGGGAATGGCCCTCTCCTCTCTCTCTTATTTTTACTGATCGTTATCATTTTGTAGATGCAAATGGTGACTTCTCTTTCTATACAAAATAAAGTAAAACACCAGATACTGAGCAACTTTCTCCTAATTAATTAGTTTAACAGTTTAAAAAACCCCACAAGTACCATATTTATTAAAATAATTAAACAATTTTTAAATAATTCCACACAATAAATAGATAGACTATTAAACAATACACACACAAAAAAACAGACTGACTAAAAACGTCAAACATTAATGTGTCCTTGATGATATGGGGTCCCTGTTCAACCAATAACAAGCATTAACATTTACTGCATCTGGCAGATGCCCTTATCCAGAGTGACTTACAGAAGTACCTTGAAGTCTCTATCAATAAACACATCCTGATACTGGTTCACTGGGTCACGGCCTAAGAGTACCATCAGTCTAAAAACTCTGTTGGGGAGGTAATATAGTAAGAAAAGCACACAGACAACACAAGTTTTTTTATATTATTTTTTTAATTTATTTTTAAATAAAGTGCTAATTTAGCCAAGTCAAACTAATCTTCATGTTAATATTGTCCTTTAAATCCAATTTTATGTTAATATACAGGGGGAAAAGTATTAAAAGACAACTCAGATGGAATTAATGTTTTCTATTTAGTAAACCACACTAAAATAAAAAACATTAAAAACATTTGATGTAACTAGATATAGCAGATGATATTCAATGGGATTACAATTGGTAAAAAATTACGTAAATGTTTTTTTTTTCTACTACAAGCTGACTTTACATTGTCTTAATTTGAACTGAGTTGAGCAGTGACATGGATTTTCTCCTCTATCAATGTGAAGGTGTGTCTGGAGACTGAGCCAAATTTTAGGAGCAACACTACTTTTTTCCTGGGTGAATACTTTGGTGACAGTGGACATTATTTCATCAAATAAAACTCTTCCCACACCCTAAGCAGACATATGGCTTCTCTGCTGTATGAATTTGCTGGTGTATTTGGAGTATTCTGGTGAGTGAAACTCTTGCCACACTATGAGCAGTGCTATTGCTTCTCTCCAGTGTGAATTTGCTGGTGTATTTCGAGATTTCTCTGTCGTGTAAAACTCTTGCCACACTGTGAGCAGATATACAGCTTCTGGCCAGTGTGAGTGTGCTGGTGCCGTTGGAGAGTACTCTCTCTATTAAAATGCTTTCCACACTGTGAGCACTGATACGGTTTCTCTCCTGTGTGAATATGTTCATGCCGTTTGAGATTACATTGTCGAGCAAAACTCTTCCCACACTGTGAGCACTGATATGGCCTCTCTCCTGTGTGAGTGCGTTGGTGCCGTTGGAGAGTACTTTCTTGATTAAAACTCTTCCCACACTGTCCACAGTGAAATGGCTTCTCTCCTGTGTGGATGCGCTGGTGTATTTGCAGAGTATTCTGTCGAGCAAAACACTTTCCACACTGTGAGCAGTGAAACGGTCTTTCTCCTGTGTGAATGCGCTGGTGTTGTTTCAGGTAACACCGTCCAGCAAAACGTTTCCCACACTGTGAGCATGGATACAGTTTCTCTCCTGTGTGAATAGTTTGATGTGCTTGAAGATGACTCTGTCGAGCAAAACGCTTCCCACACTGTGAGCAGTGAAATGGTCTTTCTCCTGTGTGAATGCGCTGGTGTTGTTTCAGTTGATACCGTCCAGCAAAACGCTTTCCACACTGTGAGCATGGATACAGTTTCTCTCCTGTGTGAATAGTTTGATGTGCTTGAAGATGACTCTGTCGAGCAAAACGCTTCCCACACTGTGAGCAGTGAAATGGTCTTTCTCCTGTGTGAATGCGCTGGTGTTGTTTCAGATGACACCGTCCAGCAAAACGCTTCCCACACTGTGAGCAGCAGTGAATTTCTTTCAGTTTGCAAGCGGTCTTAACAAAGCGAGTACTAGTGCGTGTTTGCTTATGTGTAGAGATTCTGGTGGTTTTTGGAGTTTCATGTTTAATTTCTTCTGATTTCAGCATGCTCACATTTTCCTCATCGTGGCATCTCTTGATATGTTTGTGAAGGTCAATTTGTGACGTATAGAAAAGTGAACACAATGAGCAAGAGAAACCTTTCAGTGGGCAACCACTCGTTTCTGGAACACAAAATGAATAGACAAATGCAATGTTAAACAAAACTACGTTGTCAGAACCAACCCACACATAAAGCATTATTACATTTATCTGAGGTTATTCAAACAACCAGCCAACCAATGAAGTAATAAAAACAGTAATAAAAGCAAAACCATTATCATGAAATTGCTATTAAATAAACACCACATAAAATAATAATTATTAGTATAACACGTTTTAAGAATTCTAGATGAGGAAGAACAAAGCAGAAACCTAAACACACACTGAGATTATGCAAAGTTATGTATGCATGTAGCATGTATTGTAATATGAACAAAATTTTTTTTTTTTTTTTTAACAAATTGGGTTCCATCAAGAGGATGGAACCCATCCTCTAGTTTAAAAAAAAAAAAAAAGTTCTCTTGTCTAAACTGAAACTGAACTTGGCACAAAGTTCTATGTTCCCCCTGAGAACACAATGCCCACTGTGAAACATGATAATGGTAGCCTTATGTTGTGGGGATGTTTCTCATCAGCAGGAACTGATGGGAATCCAGTCAGGGATAATGGTTCTGGACAACCTGTTCCTGTCTGCAAAAGACTTCAGACCAGTGGACATTTCCAATAGGACAATGACCCTAAACATACTGCCAAAGAACACTAATGTGTTAGAATGGTGCAGTCAAAACCAAGAATCTGATTGAGAATCTGTGGCATATCCCAGAACACTTGCATCTGTAATTGCAGCCAAAGCAATCACATTAAAACCACTGACAGATGACATGAATAACATTGATTATCTCGTTCAAATGGCACCTGTCAAGGGGTGGGATATATTAGGCAGCAAGTGAACAGTCAGTTCTCGAAGTTGATGTGTTGGAAGCACACGGCAGGCCTTGTGGGGTGTTCCTGGTATGCAGTGGTTAGTACCTACCAAAAGTGGTCCAAGGAAGGACAACCGGTGAACCAGCGACAGGGTCATGGACACCCAAGGCTCACTGATGAGCGTGGGAAGTGAAGGCCCGTCTGGTCTGATCCCACAGAAGAGCTACTGTAGCACAAACTGCTGAAAAAGTTAATGCTGGCTATGATAGAAAGGTGTCAGGACATACAGTGCATCGCAGCTTGCTGCATATGGGGCTGCATAGCCACAGACCGGTCAGAGTGCTCATGCTGACCCCTGTCCACCACGGAAAGCACCTACAATGGGCATGTGAGCATCAGAACTGGACCATGGGGCAATGGAAGAAGGTGGCCTGGTCTGATGAATCACGTTTTCTTTTACATCATGTGGACGGTTACCTGGGGAAGAGATGGCACCAGGATGCACTAAGAAGGCAAGCCGGCGGAGGCAGTGTGATGCTCTGGACAATGTTCTGCTGGGAAACTTTGGGTCCTGGCATTCATTCATTTACTTTGACACATACCACCTACCTAAACACTGTTGCAGACCAAGTACACCCCTTCATGGCAACAGTATTCCCTAATGACAGTGGCCTCTTTCAGCAGGATAATGCGCCCTGCCACACTGCAAAAATTGTTCAGGAATGGTTTGAGGAACATGACAAACGGTCCAAGGTGTTGACTTGGCCTCCAAATTCCCCAGATCTCTGATCGGTGTAAGTCTGTGTTAGAAAGAAGGTGGCCATATCACTGTACATATTTGCAAGATTTTCTTTTTTTAGGTGTACAAGATGTATGCCCACTTCACACTGCCTCTTGTGATATATTAATTCAGTTACTTTCAGTTTCTTTTGGGGAAAACCTTGCACTACACAGTTTAGTGATTTACAATGATATCACACACCAAGCTCGGTAACTTGGTGGATAAGTTGTAACAGGCAGAAAAAAAGGAATAATACACTTTGGTTTTAAATTAACGAAAAAAGTTTCAAGACACAATGAGTGTTATAAATGTATTGTTTTGACATTACCGTTTACGGAACACTTTTTGTTCCAGATGCAGTTGAAAGTAACGCCAAGATCCTTAGCGTACTTCTCTTCATACCACACCAAAAGCTCCTGTCTTGGTTTGATGGGTCGACAGCAACGGTAGAAAATCTGCCCTTGATACTGGAATGCCACCAGATTAGTCTCTTCATTATTATGAGCACAATTCACATACCTGAGGAATTGAGGAAAAGAGACAACACAGGAATAAATAAGACAAACAGGCCACAGTGTGCAGCAAGACAAAACCTGATAAAGAAAGTCAAACCACTCTAAACAAAAACTTAACCGCCCACAGATTCAGTAACGTATTCTTCACCTCATCCAATTCGCATGGGTCACTCTCTTAGCATCTATGTATTTCTCAAAATGCTTGCTCTTGTAAATCTGAAAAACATGTAATTAATGTTACCAATGCCTTCAAATTAAGAAAGCAACAATCATTATATTCTCGGTAAATAATGTTCACAGTACACACACATTATAAAGGCAAAATTGATTTGTTTACCCAGAATATGGTACATAAATGCTGCTTTAGTATTTAGTCAGTTTCATTTTGAACAATATACTAAACTTTTACTACTTTTAAAAGGCAGAGTTGGATTAGTAGAAAAGTTCTGAATAAGTCAGTATTAAAACAAAAGAATGTAGCTGAGAACAATCTCCAAAATCAGTTGCAATGGCATTACAGGGGTGGACAAATGATAGATTTATTACCTAGCCCACAGGGCAAGTAAAAGCTCTAATGTGCTGCCCAGTCCCATATTCTGGTTGCCCAGAAACTGACTATGCTAAAGCATGGTAGCTAAAATAGTATACTAACATATGGTAGGCTACCTCAGTTAATGGAGACTAAGGTAAACAAACAAGTTTATAATTATTGTTCTCTTCTAACATAGTTTCTAGCTTACAACATTGAGAAACTCAACAAGTCACTGTTGAATATTTAAGCTATTAGATTTGGCGTTTTGTTGTCGCCACACACGTAAAAGATCAGGTAAGTATCTTCATTTTCTCTCAAAATGTTTGAATGTTATATATTTATAACTACTATTTAGGAAACTAACTCACCACCCAAGAGTAGCTACTAGCCATGGCTTCTTCTTTGTCTACCAGGTCTCCCTGGTAAGGCCCAAAGTGGGCACCAACTGGAACAGTGTCCCCCTTATTAAACACTCCCAGGCCTGCATCAGGAATACCAGA
>CM040482.1:1089169-1109110 GCA_022758105.1 Pangasianodon gigas | reverse complement strand
ATTGCCCAAAGTTCGGTAGCTTAAGCTTGCTAGTATAAAAAGTTCTAAGGTCAGCAACTGAGGCATTTGACATGTTTTTATATGTGGTTCATAGATACAGGAGATCCGATTTCAAACAGTTTAAGTGATCTACGTAGATTTGCCTTTCCTTTGGGGTGACAATCAAAACACAAACTGATTCATGTGCACTTTAAATGGTTTTAATTTAATGCTTCTTTATGCTACATATACAAAAACATAGAGTTACATTGTCACTGGCTTAAAACCATCAGCCGTTGATCGGTATTTGAACCTGACATAGTATAAAATTTTATTAATCTCAGGTGGGAAATTCCGGTGTTACAGCAGCGGACAAGAGACAATTGAGAATGTACAAATATACAAAATTGTAGCAATATACAGTCATGGGGGAAAAAAAGTACATTCTCCTTCAATTCTATGTTTTTATTTATCAGGGTGTAAATAACAATTGTGTGGTCCTCACCAATGTCTATAAACAAACAAACAAAAAAACCTCAGGTGACGAAAAAAAAAAAAAACCCCACACACACACACACACACACACACAACAGATTTCAATATATAGTAATTTTTCCCAAAAAGTAGACCAACATTCAAAAACCAGATGGGAAAAAATAAGTACAACCTTCTTATTTCGACAATTATTAAGAGAGTAATCAACAGCCAGGTGTTACTAATGAAATGCGCAAGATTAGTTAATAATCAAGAAGTGTGACTACCTCTATAAAAGCAGAACTTTTGGCAGAACTTTTGATGGTGATGTGGAGCACTCAGGTGTGTGTCTACATCATGCCAAGAAGAAAGGACAGCCATTACCTCAGAGAAGCAATTGTTGCTGCTCATCAAGCTGGGAAGGGTTATAAGGCCATCTCCAAACAATTTGAAATTCACCATTCTATAGTGAGAAGGATTGTTTACAAATGGAGAGACTTCAAGACAGTTATCAATCTTCCCAGGAGTGGGCGTCCCAACAAATTCAGTCCAAGTTCAGACTTTAATGATATATAAAGAAAACCGCAGAACTACACCATGTGATCTACAGGCCTCTAAGCACATTAAATGTTTATGCTTATGGCAGCACAATCCAAAAAAGACTGAACGAGTATGGCTTTCATGGACGGGTGGCTAGGAAAAAGTCCCTTCTCTCTAAAAAGAATATGGAGTATGACTTAGGTTTGTAAATTGCATCTGAACAAACCACAAAAGTTCTGGAACAATATCCTTTGGACTGCTGAGACCAAGGTAGAAATGTTTGGTCTTCATGCACAGTGCCATGTTTGGTGAAAACCAAACACAGCATATTGCCACAAACACCTCATACTGTACCAATTGTGAAGCATGGTGGTGGAAGGGTGATGATTTGGGCTTGTTTTGGAGCCACAGGACCTGGGACAATTGCAGTCATTGAGACAATGATGAACTCCACTTTATACCAGCATATTCTTGAGACAAGTGTGAGACCATCTGTCCAGCAGCTTAAGTTGGGCTGAAATTGGGTCATGCAACAGGACAATAATCCCAAACACACCAGCAAATCAAGGTGTTGGAATGGCCAAGTCAAACTCCAGACCTCAACCCCACTGAGATGCTGTAGTGGGATCTTCAGAGAGCTGTGTATAAACGAATGCCCTCAACCATCAATGAACTGAAGCAATGTTGTAAAGAAGAGTGGGGCAAAATTTCTCCTAAACGATAGGGTGTACTTATTTTTTCTCACCTGTTTTCTGAATGTTGGTTTACTTTTTGGGAAAAAAATGACTACATATTGAAATTTGTTTTTTTTTGTAGTCACCTGAGGTTCTACAGTATGTTTTTTTTGTTTTATAGAAGTTGGTGAGGACCACACGATTGTTATTTAGGCCCTGATAAGTAAAAACGTAGAACTGAATGAAGGTGTAATTTCTTTTTCCCCACGACTGTACACAGAATATAGATTATGTGCAAAATGAGACAGAGTATAACCAGATACACATATACAGGTTACAACAGTGTGCAAAAATGTCATTGTGCAGCATTCTTAAAGTATGCTGTCTAACCTCCACGTAGTAGTAGTGGAGAAGTTATGTGTGGAGTTGTACAGTCTGGTGGCTGCAGGGAGAAAGGACCTACAAAGTGCTCCTTTCTGCACAGAGGCTCCGTGTACTCCTCTGTGCAGTGATTGTTGAATGGAGCAGGTGGGAGCCCTGGCACACAGCAGTGTAGAAGATGGCACTTGATACAACGGACTCATAGAATATTTGTAGCAGCTGACCCTGCACTCCAAAGGACCTGAGCCATGAAGTACATGTTCCTAGGATTCCACTGTGCAGAAAGCTGTGCACAGAGTTGTCATGTTTGTTTCTCTAGCCCTGGTGATTCCCAACTGGTACAAGCTTCCTCAAGGGTTGGAAAGTCTGTGTAGTGTTTAGTGGCCAGTGTTACCACCTCTCCCATGGAAGACCGGGGTTTGATTCCTCAGTGTGGAGGTTTGTTTTCCATTAGATATGGCAGTATGAATTTTAAGGTGCTCTCTTGGTCAGCCCATTGCAAATCCTTCTACAGACATCGTCAGCAGAAACTAAGGTTTCCAAAGTACATGGTCTTTGTGTGGTCACCTCACACAATAAGAAGGCTTTCACAGCACATTCACCTACAGCTGACACGCTGCGAGCAGGGTTCGAACCTGCGCGGGGAAACCCCATTGGATTTCGAGTCCAACGCCTTAACCTCTCGGCCATCGCAGCACTGGTGCAGGAGAGAGGCCATTTCTGCAATTTGTTGGCTTGTCTAATTTCTGCTCTCTCCTACATGCCAATCATCTTTACAATTTCTTGTATGTTGCCCTTATTATGTTGATTTGTTGTAAGTGAAAAAGCATGCAAATGCAGCATGTGCAACTTAAAGAATTCGTTAGGACACAGCAAAACAGCACCTTAACACCTACAGCTGATGCACGGGTTTGAACACAGGGCAACAGCAGCAGACATCAAGGCCAATGATTTAACCACTTGGCCATCGCAGCACAACCACTGACAAGAGTCGTCATGTTCGATTTCTTGCCTCCTGTGATTCTTCACATGCCTCCTTAAGGTTTGGAATGTCCATGTTTGTTAGACCATACTCTGCATTCTTTGCTAGTATAGTATAGAGATGCAATAACCAACTCCCCACTATCACACTGCAAGCAGGGCTCAAACCTGCACAAGGAAACCCTACTGGATTTCAAACCCAGTACTTTAACCACTCAGCCATTACAGCACAGCCGCTTTAAAGAGTCCTCTTATTAGTTTCCTTGCCTCCTGTGATCACCCACCCTCACAAATCCTCCGGAGGGTGGGAAAGCCTATGTTTGTTGGACCATGCTCTGTGTTCCTCGTTAGTATAGTGGACAGTATCTCATTCTGTTACACAGAAGACCGAGGTGCTTTCTTCCTCAGCCCAGTGCACCTATTTAATAAAAGACTGGGTTTAGAGTTCCTAACTGGTATACTTCTTTCTCTGTGACACATACAGATGAACATAATTTAGAGGATGGAAACTTCTGGATATTTTGGAGGTGCCAATTTTCACAGATATGCATGAATCCCATAATTGCATGATTCTCTCTCTTAAAAAAGAGAGATATTATTGATATTAGTTCATTTGTCCAAACTGGAGCACAAACACTTAAATCTGGATGAACTATTAACATAATTTCCATATTTTTAATGATATAAACAAACACAGCTGAAATATCACGGTAAAGAATTGCTGACAGTGTGAATGCATGAGATGGTAAGTTGTTTAACAACCATTTTATGCTCCAAACTAGACAGAAACTGAATCATTTGATCATCTCAAGGTGTATTCCATAATCTAGCTGTTAAGTGATTGACAAGTAAATTAACTGACTGCACAGAAGTTTGAAGAAACAACATTTATTTAATGAGAAACAGACAATGATGTATCACTAATGTATTATATACAAGGACGTTTCATTTGAGGAAGCGTGTATCTAGCGTCCTCTCCTGGAGCCGCCACCCCTTCCCCCTGCAAATTTTCCTCCTTTCACTTTTTTTCGCACACCGCTTGAGTATTCGGCGTCATCGCCTTCTTCGTCTCTTCCTTTCCTTTTCCTCTTTTCTCCCTGCTCCTTCATCTCCTGTGCAGAGAGAAAGATGTAGGTGAGCTTTTAATCTGAATAAGTTGAACACAGCCAGCATTAAGCGTTAAAAGTAAAAAACGACACGTACGAGTCGAGCGAATCTCTGCGCCTCGCTCACTCGTTCCACTAGCATCATCACTTCCTCTTCCTGCGTGGGGAAAGCAGGAAGTTTCTTCCCAATCAGAGTTTCAATACGCTGGAAAAGTTCCACATCATACCTGAAGACAGAACACACAACATTAAACAATGAGAAAGCTGCACCTTTTCAGTGGAAAGAAACTAATTTGCTCTGTGCTGTGTGCTCATGACCACCACTTATTTCTATTGCCTGCATAAAGTGTGTTGTTTTTTAAATATTTAAATCATTTATTTATAGTGTCAACATCCTTAATTGTGGTTATTGCACTGCATTAACTGATTTAAACTGACATAAGTGCATCTAATACTATGCTTAGTATAAGTTTTTTTTATGATTGTTAAATAAGAGCAATGTGTTGAGTAGAAATTATCCACTGACTGTATTTATTAACCGTTAAAGATTTACACGATGTGTGATGTATGTTTTTTTTATATCTTTGTTTTTTTACAGTGTTGTTTGGTTCATTTACAGTGTTAAATGTGACTTATTGAATGTGTTAATTGATTTAATCCGACCAGTAGCTTTTTTTATCTAATGTAATTTATTTTATCTGTGTTAAATGTAATGCATTTACAGTGCTGAGAGTAATTTACTGTGTAGATGTGGTTTATTTACAGTGTTAAAAAGCATCATTTATTTATAGACTGTGTAAAGTGAGATTTATTAGCAGGGTTAGAGTGATCACTGTCTCATTTATTTATTTATTTATTTATGTATTTACTGTGTGTTAAATGCGGTTTACGAGCAGTGTGTTGAGCGTGCTTTATTGGATTACTGGGTAACGAATGTGATGGATTTTCCGGATCGTCCTGCTCGGGCCGTTCTGCCCACCCGGTGGATGTAGTCCTGAAACACACACACATACATACACACTTTACAACCAACCCTCATGCACTGACAGAATACTTAACAATAACTGTCTTTTTTTACTTTAGTGAAGTTTTTAGTTTAGTTTTTTTACCTTCGAGTGTGTGGGGATGTCGAAGTTGATGACGCAGTCTACATGCGGAATGTCTAAACCACGAGAGGCCACGTCCGTCGCCAGCAGCACAGAGCGAGACTTCGCCTTGAACTTATTCAGAGCACCTAGACGTTTATTCTACACACAACACAAACAACACAAACTGGTGAGTCCCTGGTTTCTTCGCAGCAGCACCCCCACCCCCAACCTCCCAGGTGTGTAACAGTGCATGTGTGTTTATTTTCTCAAGAAGGCAACAATGTGTTTACACAAGTCTAGAAAATGCATATCTGAAGTCCATGAAGCAGTCCCGGTCCCCACTAGGGGGCACAAAGTACAACAAAAGAGGTACGAGTGTGTCAAGTGTGTGTCACGTGTGTGTGTGTACCTGACTCATTTGTCCATGGAGTGGGATGGCAGTGATTCCCAGGTTCCTCAGTAACAGCGTCACCCGTTGTGTGTTGTTACACGTACTGCAGAAAACCATGAACGAGTTCCCAGCTAATTCATTCAGTATGGAGACCAGGTAGCAGTCCTGAAACACACACACACACACACACGGAGTAGATGAGTGGGTATGTAATATAGTATTTAAATGAAGGTTGGGCCTGTTTCATTATTAGTCATAGTGGATGATCACCGTCGACTTTCTCAAAATATCAGGTAAAATTTACATCTATTAAAATCTACACATTAATTTCCCCATCAATTTTCTTACTCCAGTGGCGCTCAGCTGTTTTTGACACAGAGACACAACTGCACCGAAGTCTTTCCTGTGTTTAATCCACCACTGTTGTAAACACTTTACACTGCTGCCTCTGCCGTCACACTGAGCATCTTCCCGACTTTATCATACACGACGGCTATCAGCAGCAGAGAACACCACGGCATCGCTGACCAGAACTACAACTAACATCATGCTCTCTCTGCTTACGCAGCGCTGCACACTGCCACGCTAGTCAGATTTTTACTGGCTCAGCAAGCTGCCTTTTCTCACAGGCATAAGATGTCATTCTCAGAAATAAGAAGAAAAATGTAATCTATCCTTCTTGTAATATAACCAGTGATGTGGAAAGAAACTTTTGTATAAAGATTCGATATTAAATCTGTCCTCTCATTTTCATGACCAGGTTGCATATCGGGGGAGGAAAAAAAAATCTTGATTTTTTTCAGCTTTAAGAACGATTCCTGATTACAATTTAAATTTTTATTTATTTATTTTTTTACATAATGCAGTTGAAAAATTACGCAATATTATAAAGTTTTTTATTTATTATTATAATGGACTTTTGGAAAATAGAAACAGCACCATCTACAGCAAATAGTGCAAACAATGGTTCTTTTAAATAAAGGACATTTAAAGAAAAAAAAAAGACAACACTGATTGCACTTTTTGATATAGATGGCGCCATTACTATTTTTGCACAACTTTTTTTGCACAAGAAGTGAATGCTTCTTTCTTGACAGAGTAAATGGGGACCGAGTCTTTCGTGACATGAAATGCCACCGCAATTGAGAAGAGAAGTTAACTCGGGTTATTCTTCTCAAATCCGAATTCCTTCCCTGTTTACGGAGTGACGTTAAATCAACACGGCTGCTCACAGCATCAGAAATAAACACAGTAAAACTTCTTACCTTTAAATGAGTTACACTGTATACACAAGTATTAGCTTTAGATTAATCAACACACAGACATATTCGTTTATTAAATCTAAAACTCTGACTCTACAGTTCACTGTTTCAGAAAGAAAATACACAAAACACGAACATGGGAGCGTCCAGTTTCCCACTGCGTCTGTCGAACCTGCTGATGTCGAAAATGACGTCATTCCGACTAGCAAATTACTGCTTAGGATGTAATGCAGCGTTATATTTTACATAAACTTGTTCATCTGACTTTTCAAACCTGTAGCAGTTCCACATCTCTGAAGTGATATCTGAACCTTTCTTTGCTACGAGCTCAGTCCTTGCGAAGTACTGCCTGTTTATCTTAGAGAAGGCTGTGTTTTTCCTTCGTATTGGTTTAAACTTTTAAATAGCATGTATGGGTGTTTTAACTATATATATATATATATATATATATATATATATAAAAACGTGTACAATCTCGATTAGAACATTCTGAAAACCGCGTTAAACCATTTATTCGAATTAACTGAATTAATCGTGAAAATCGCCCAGCACTAGTTGCATGTGTTTTAATTTAAGTCGGTTAATAGCGTGAATCCGGGATATTTTTATACTAGTTTATCTTACCGTGTAATTTTCATACCAGAGCACTCGGATTATAAATATGAACAGGGTTTTTGCTATTTCCTTGTTTATTACCTTATATTTAGCCGGGATAAATATGTAATATTGCTGCAGCTTGTCCACTGTGGCGTATTTGGTAGAAACGGCGCATTTCACCGGATCCTTTAAGGCAGCTCTCTGCAATTTCTGGACCTAAACATACAACACACACACACACACACAGAGTTCTGAAATGAATAGTGCACGTTTATTAGTATTTATCAGCAATAATTAAGCTTCTCACTACAATTCTCATATGAGCGAAAAATGAAATGGAGAAAAGAGACTCTGTGTGTGTGTGTGTGTGTGTATGTGTGTGTACCTTTTTCGTCATGGTGGCAGAAAACAGGAATGTGTGTCTCTCTCTGGGAATCACCTTCAGAATCTTATCAACCTGAGAGACAGAGAGATTGACACACACACAGAAGGGCTGAAGCTCAGGATCTGAGAAACAGATCTGACCTTATCGTGTGTCGCGTGTAATCATAATTTACCTCAGACTCAAAGTCCATGTTGAGGATCCGATCTGCTTCATCCATCACCAGGAACTTCAGAGCTCGAAGATTAAATCCCTTTGTGTTCTCTAGATGGTCAATTAATCTACCGGGAGTAGCTGATACACACACACACACACACACACACACAGTTTCACTTCTTTAGTGTTCTGAAGGTGATATGGGAGTAACTGAGTAACACACACACACACACACACACACTCACCAATCACTACATGGGGCTTCTTAGCCAGCACCAGCGACTGTGACATCATGTCAATTCCACCAACAATGACGGCTGTAAGAAACACACACACACACAAGCTAATTATCAAAAGTTAAAACTCATAAAAAGAGAAAAAATGAAATGCAATGTGCATTATCCCTCAGCGCTGTTGAGTTCTGGATCCTGATTGGTCAGAAGGTGTTGATTAGTTTTCTATAACAGCAGCTCTGACAGTAGCGCAGGTTTATATTAATGCACTCGTTCTCATACGTTATCGTTTCTATAGTAACAGCTCATTCACAGGGACGTGTACAGCGGACGGATTAAAAATCGTTGATATGATGAAGTTTTCTGTGAGGAGAAATGTGTTTATGTAACATGTATGGAAGGAGTCTCCAGTGTCAGTGCTTTGTAACAGTCAGAGGTAAAGCTGTAACTTTAAGAGGAGTTTACGCTTCTTTGCCGTTTCTCAGTAACATGCGTAACAAGCTGCGTTTTTTTGTCTTATTAACTTGAAGAGAGAGAATAAAGAGACTCTGGTGAGGGAATGAGTGTTTATAGCTGCTATAACGTAAGTGACAACAGGAACTAGTTTCACAGAAGTTCCACAACATTAAATGTAAAAGGAAAAAATTATGGCACGTCGTCCTTTAATAAATAAAAAACTGTAATGATCAGCTGTGGTAGAAGAGCAACAGAACACTTGGTTTAAACTGTTCCAGTGTGTAACTGACCCGTCTTCACCCCGATGCTGGAACCCAGAGCCTCGAACTGCTCGGAGATCTGGAAGGCGAGCTCTCTGGTGGGCGTCAGGACGAGCGTGTGGAGACGCTGAGGAGACGAGAGCAGAGACTGCAGGATGGGCAGAGCGAACGCTCCCGTCTTCCCCGAACCCGTCTCAGCCAGACCGATCACATCTCTCCCTGAGAGAGACACACAGTGAGACAGATAGAGAGACACACACACACACACACACACAGAATGAGACAGATAGAGAGACACACACACACACACAGAATGAGACAGAATGAGACAGATAGAGACACACACACAGTGAGACAGATAGAGAGA
This sequence comes from Pangasianodon gigas, assembly GCA_022758105.1. Lineage (NCBI taxonomy): Eukaryota > Metazoa > Chordata > Actinopteri > Siluriformes > Pangasiidae > Pangasianodon > Pangasianodon gigas. Next base: position 1,099,783 of record CM040482.1, on the reverse strand, counting down.
CACACACACACACACACACACACACACAGAATGAGACAGATAGAGAGACACACACACACACACAGAAAGAGACAGAATGAGACAGATAGAGACACACACACAGTGAGACAGATAGAGAGACAAATAGAGAGAGACACACAGAGAGTGAGACAGATAGAGACACACACACACACACACACAGAGTGAGACAGATAGAGAGTGAGACAGATAGAGAGTGAGACACAGTGAGACAGATAGAGAGACAGATAGAGTGAGACACACAGAGAGTGAGACAGATAGAGACACACACACACACACAGAGTGAGACAGAGAGTGAGACAGAGAGTGAGACAGATAGAAAGACAGATAGAGGGACAGATAGAGAGACAGATAGAGTGAGACACACAGAGAGTGAGATAGATAGAGACACACACACAAAGAGTGAGACAGATAGAGAGTGAGACAGATAGAGAGTGAGACAGATAGAGAGAGACACACAGTGAGACAGATAGAGAGACAGATAGAGAGACAGATAGAGTGAGACACACACAAAGAGAGACAGATAGAGAGTGAGACAGATAGATAGAGAGACAGATAGAGAGTGAGAGACACACAGAGCGAGACAGATAGAGAGACAGATAGAGAGTGAGACAGACAGAGAGTGAGACAGAGAGAGACATACACAGAGTGAGACAGAGAGTGAGACAGATAGAGAGTGAGACAGGTAGAGAAACAGAGAGTGAGACAGATAGAGAGTGAGACAGGTAGAGAAACAGAGAGTGAGACAGATAGAGAGTGAGACAGGTAGAGAAACAGAGAGTGAGACAGGTAGAGAAACAGAGAGTGAGACAGGTAGAGAAACAGAGAGTGAGACAGATAGAGAGTGAGACAGGTAGAGAAACAGAGAGTGAGACAGATAGAGAGTGAGACAGGTAGAGAAACAGAGAGTGAGACAGGTAGAGAGTGAGACAGGTAGAGAGTGAGACACACAGAGAGACAGACAGGGTTTTGGAGATGGCACACATGAGTCTCACCCTGTAGAGCGACAGGAATCGCCTCTATCTGAATCTTGGTAGGTCTTTTCCATCCCAACTGATCACACGCCTCACACAGCACCTCTGTTACCCCCTACACACACACACACACACACACACACACACACACACTCTTACTTTAACAGATAAACAGGGAAACAGCCAGTAAAGCTGTTTAGAACACATTGCTCAGTAGCTCTAGCTCTTATTCCCTGTGTGTGGGTAAAGTTAATAATCCGCTTTACCAGCTCTTTGAAGCTCTTTGTCGGCTCTTCTGTCTCCTCCGCGTTTGTAAATTTAACATCATCCTCGTTTGATTCCGCAGAAACTCCTGGATTGCAGGCTTCATCTCTGTCCGGCGACTCCGCCATGTTTCAGAACCAACGTGTTGTGAAGACGAACTGCGCAAGAGCGGAAGTGACCAGCGTGGCCGCAATGGCTTATGGGAAATGAAGTTCCCAGAGGAGTGTGGGGCAAATAAATAGAAACATTATAAATAAATAAACAAACATAATTATTTTCGTCCTGAATGCCACAACATAAAATGTTTTCTTATTTCCTACAAATATAAAAATGTTAAATGTTATTAGCTGCACAAATGACTTCAAATATTATATTAAGTTTGAAGCTGATTAATATAATTAACACTCATAATTCTGGATATAAAATGTTTTTGTCTTACTATCAGCAAATTATATTTATATTATGTATATTATTCTTTTTAACATCTTGATTCTGCTTATAATCCGCACAGACCTGACAAAAACAGTAATGTTGTCGATGTCTGAATAAACCTGGAGACGTCTCTGGACTGATTTATTTTGAATTCTTAATAAATAATTAAAATCAACAGTAAAGAAAAGCACAGGGAAACAGTTAGAGAGGGTTTTGGTGTTTATTTTAGAGTTGAGAAAAAAATCATCACATCATTCCATCTCCGAAATCTGACACTAGACATCTACATACAGAAAAACAAACTCAATATAAAACCTCCGGTGAGGACTGAATCGCACGAACGACGGTTTAATTAATGAACACTAGCATAGAAATGAAATGCTAACCTCTGCGACCAATCAGCTTCCACCTTCCCCACCCCTCCCCCCTCTGTCTCACAGTAACCCCTCCATCTCCCGCATGAAGGCTTCGTACACCTGGTCCTTCGTCTTCATGCTGGGAGGGGCGGAGCTTGAGCCGGGCGGGGCGGGGTTTGCGGAGGGCATGGCTCTGAGGCTGTGCCCCACCCTCTCCTCCTCCCTCCTCCCTCCTTTCTCAGTGGGCGTGGCCCCCTGCGGGCCCATTCGGTCTCGGCGTACGCGCAGCGCCGTGGGAACAAACCGTGTCACTTCCGCTTTGGGGTTGATGATCTGCGGTTTCGCCGAGATAGTAGCAGCGCCCGCTTGGCCTGCAGCGCCGGGGACGCTCGTGATGTTGGCGCGCTTCTCTATGGTGTGGGTGGGGGGGTTGACAGGGGTGGGAACGGTCCCCGGAGGCGGCGGCATCTGCAGAGACGATGGGCGGATGGAGAGAGAGAGCGAAGGCGGAGCTAAGATGGAGGGATCGCTGGAGGAGGAAGACGTGACAGAGGAAGTTGGGGGCTTCTGACGAGGAACGATGCTGGGAGGGGCGCTCAGGACGTTGGGGTTCAGAGGGGGCGGGAACATGGAGAGGGGCGGAGCCATCCGTGGAGGACCAGCACGAGGAGGAGGGGGAGGAATTCCTACAGAAAAACGTGCGCAAACAGGATTATGGACAGAAACGAAAACGACAGACACACAGTACAGCTTAACTCGAGCTCTCGCATGCTGATAAACACACTATACTAAAATCAGTTAAACTAGCAATAATGCTAGCAACACACACCTGGTGGCGCAGGGGGAGGCAACCTGGGAGGCGGTCCTCGTGGAGGTGGACCTGGAGGAAGGCCTGGTGGCGGGCCAGGGGGTGGGCCTGGAGGACGCCCAGGAGGGGGACCGGGGGGCAACATACGAGGCATCGGCCCCCTCAGGGCACCAGGTAGAGTGGGGGGTCTGAGGAACGGAGGTGCACCTGTAGATACAAACACGATACAAAACACACTCAGTTTTTACTTCTTCTTGTCGGCTTGAATTCTCGCTGTAGGTTACTGATGCTCCTGACTCACCTGGTGGAGGCCCTGGAGGTGGACCTGAGGGTGGGCCTGGAGGCCTCATCGGAGGAGCAAGAGGAGGTCCTAAAGGAGGAGGGCCTGTGATTGGTGGTGGCTGCAGGTGGGGTGGAGGCTGCTGCTGGGGTGGCGGCGCTCCCATTGGTGCTGACGGTGGGGGGAGTCTGTTCAGTGAGGGAGCTGATTGGCTGTCGCCGGGGGGCTCCAGGCCCTCGCTATCGGACTGATCGGAGTCTGTGTACTCTTCCTCTTCAACCTCCTCCTCTTCCTCTGGAACAGACTGACCTACACACACACACACACACACACACACACACAATAAAGACCCTAGCAGTTTTCAGCAAAGGACATCACCACAATTTTCTTCGTTTGAGTCCTGTAGTTTTTTATACACTCATATTCCAGTATCTGACAACAAAATACTGAACATAAATATAAACAAATACCTAACTAGACAACGTAACTAACTATTGTTTGCAGTCTTACAAGTAGCAGAAAGTTTGCTGAAAGTTTGACTGCTGTGCTTTTACTTTTACTTTTAAACAAATCTATCCTGATTGTGAAAGTAATCCAGTTCAAGAGTTTACATGACAATAAATTGTTTCCTTTCCAACATCAAGTGATTCTGATTAAACAAAGTTAATGTAGCTTGAGTGTGTGTGTGTGTGTGAGAGAGTGAGTGCGTACCTGCCATCCTCAACATCATGGCCTGTAGAGGTGTAATAGCCTTCGTTTTCTTCACAACTCTCTTCTTTCGCTTCTTCGCCGGCTGTGGAATATCGGCAAAACGCACAGTGCGACCTAAACACCACCAACATAAACATCAGCACAACACGCAGTACGACACAAACCATCCTAAAGCAACTCTCTCTCTCTCTCTCTCTCTCTCTCTCTGACCTCTTTCTCTCTCCTCATCCCTGTCTCGTTCATCCTGCCGGCTTCCAATGCCCCTCTTCTCCAGCAGTTCATCCCCCTCTTCGTCACTCTGGTCGTCTGAATCACTCTCTTCCTCTCCTCCCTCCGAGCCGCTGTCTCGATCAGCCATGTCTGCATCAGCCTCGCCTCCTGTATCTAACACATGCAAACACACCTCAGACATCATGTGACCAGCCTGCGAATGTGGGTACAAGAGGTTGCAGGTTAGTAGTGTGATCCAAAACTCCACATACAAGAACTAGAACTAAGTGATTAGCTTGAAACGTCTTGTTCTCAGACTCTGGTCTTAAGATCTTAAGGTATAGATCTGTGGAGATGATAGCAAGCAGGTCTTAATTAGTCTGATCTTTGTCCATGTTTTTTTGGAAGGAGAACTTTGATGTTGTTCCTCTGATGGTTTCAAGTCAACAAAAGTTACGACTATTGGACCGAACATTGGCAAAACTGCTCTCTGTTTTAAGGTGTTGGACCTGGGCATATCTCGTCTTGGTCCTGGGCTGGACATTGACATGTCTGATCTTTGTTTTAAGGGGCTGGACCATGAAATACCAATCCTTGGTCTCAGGCTAGTCCATGTCACTTCTGTGTTGTTCTTAAGGAGCTGGAACTTTCCACGTCTGGCCTTGGTATGTTTGGTCTCAATATGTCTAGTCTAGTTCTGGCCCACTGTCCATGTCTGAGTAGATCTGTATCTGATCTCAGTCTAGGCCTGATTTTAAGTCAATAATGAGTTTTGGGATGTCAGATCTCATTCTGTGGAGGGTCTGAACCTTCAGAGTTACATTCTTGGTCTTGGGCTTGACCTGGTTGTGTTTGGTCTTTGCCTCAAATCGCACCCTGTAATTTATGCTCTAGTTCTGGGTCGTTGTCTCGATGTCTGGGTCTTATAAGGTCTGGTGTGTGTGTGTGTGTGTGTGTGTGTGTGTGTGTGTGTGTGTGTGTGTAATTGCGTACCTGGTTTATAGAGCTGAAGTATATGGGGTGGTGGAGGCCCAGGTGGAGGTCCAGGGGGTTTACGTCCAGGTGGTAACCGAGGAACCCCAGCAACGGCTGCCGATGACACCGCGGTCCCTTTACTGACACAGACAGTGTGTATATTTTATTTTATATTTTAGACAGGCCTTGTTTTGTTTACACACTGTAAATCAGAACCTGTCAGAACCGGTGCTATCACAACTGCAAACCACAAAAAATCACAAATCTTTTTTAGGACTTTCCCCTGATAATCCCAACCACAGATCCGACTGAAAGCCTTAAATCATCACTGCAAATGTAATCCAGACTTTCTGCAATATCAGACTTTATATCAGGACTCAAAGGTACCAAATGTTACCCCATTCAGAATGGAGATAAGTTAAGGATCACAAATAGAGTTATTTACTATTTAATTTACCCAAAGGTAGAGGTCTTTTTGAGGATTGACGGCGGCTGGGCTCCTGGCAGCGGGATGTCCTGAATGAGGACGCTGGAAGGTGCGTGAGGCATTTCAGGAAGAGGAATACTGTCCACCTCCACAGACTCAGCATTCTAACACAGAACAAGAGATAAACAGAAAGAGACTTCAGGCACGAGGTTACACGTGTGACAATTCCATGTTATAATGAGTATAATTTAACTAATAAATAAAATATGAACAAGTTCCACACGCTCACCTTGACGGAGTCGAAGTACAGGGATAGCTGTCCTCGTTTGGTCTCATACTCGAGCTCCAGTTTACGCAGTTCTTTATACGTCTCAGGATTTTCTCTCTCGTACAGACGCACGATTCGCTCAAAGGTCTCGCGCAACTTCTTCCTCTTATCACGCAGCACTTTATCGTTCAACAAGGGCTGCTGTACTGGGTTAAACTCTGAGACACACACACACACACATCACGTTAAACAATCACACTTGTGCTGATGAACTGGAGACAAAACATTCACGTTTCGTGGAAATAATTGATGTGGCCTTCAAGTTTAAGTTTTTTTTTCCCTTCACAGGGTTTACTATATACAAAAACAAATGTGCAGCTGATTTTAGTCCCGCTGTGTGCTTCCATACGGGGACCGGGACTCGTTCAGGTGTTCCCTTACGGGGACCGGGACTCGTTCAGGTGTTCCCTTACGGGGACCGGGACTCGTTCAGGTGTTCCCTTACGGGGACCGGGACTCGTTCAGGTGTTCCCTTACGGGGACCGGGACTCCAGTGTGCTTCACTACAGGGACTGTTATTTAACTAGTTGCTCCCTTATGGGTACCACGACTCGATGGCTTGCTCCCTCATGAGAACCTGGACCGAGACCTGACTACTTTTCACTTTTCACTTCTTTATGGGGAACAGGAATCAAATAATTGCTTCTTTATGGGAAATGAGACTCGATTAATTGCTTCTTTATGGGAAATGAGACTCGATTAATTGCTTCTTTATGGGAAATGAGACTCGATTAATTGCTTCTTTATGGGAAATGAGACTCAATTAATCGCTTCTTTATGGGAACTGTGCCTCGATTAGTCGCTTCTTTATGGGAACCGTGACTCGACTAATTGGTTCTTTATGGAAACTGGGACTCGATTAATCGCTTCTTTATGGGAACCACGACTCGATTAATCGCTTCTTTAGGGGACCTGGGATTCGACTAATCGTTTCTCTATGGCAACCGAGACTCGACTAATTGCTTCTTTGTGGGAACCGTGACTCGATTAATCGCTTCTTTATGGGAACCGAGACTTGATTAATCGCTTCTTTATGGGAACCGGGACTTGATTAATCGCTTCTTTATGGGAACCGAGACTCGATTAATCGCTTCTTTGTGGGAAACAGGACTCGATTAATCAATTCATTTTAGGGACTAAGACTTTTGTCCCCATGATGCTGGGGTAAAAAGACAAGTATACACACACCCATCTCATCCAGTTTCTCCATGTCTCTGATGATCTGTCTGGGGTCCTTCATCTTCAGAACAGCAGCTCTCACCATCATCCTCTGCTTCTTGTTCTGTCTCACACACACACACACACACACACACACACACACACACAATCAGTCTGATGCTACACACGGGATGTTATAAATGCACTTTAGTCATCATAAGACAGAGGACTTTACCTTCTTGAGCTCCCTCTTCCTGGCCTCCTTACCTACACACACACACACACACAGTACAGTGTACGATTAAAACAAATTCCAATCACGGATGTAAATCTCTCCCAACTTAAATTTGATTCCATTCTGTTTTGTGAGGAATTTTTCATCCCGTGAATAACACTAAAATATTTACGTTGGTCAGGATAACGTCTCTAATGAATGAAATGTAATTATTTCTGTACCAAATGTTTTTTTTAATATATGTACACGTTTTGTCTGCGTTCCGTACGAGTATTTCATCAGATCTCTGCGTGCACATCAGTGCAAAATACACTGTCTTCACTCATCTCATGTTAATTCAACAGCATCCTGGATGCAGGAGTTTAATCGCCATGGCAACCTGATTACCTGTAACCTATAATCGGTTCTGTTTAAAGTGAGTGTGTGTGAGTGTGTGTGTGTGTATACTCACGGGCCTGGTCAGTAGGGTTCATGAATTTTCCACTCTTGGTGGACGAGGTGGATCGACGCCCCATGATCGCCAACACACACCTTCACCTGAAACACACACACACACACAATTATTTAATCATTTTATCCACATTACTGTTGAGCCTGAAATAATGTTCCAGGATTACAAGGTTGCTTTAATGAATAAAATGACTTCCAATGAGAGAGGAGAGGTTCAGTGATGAAAGAATGAACCATTAATTAAATCACATCATCTCAAATATCGCGAGATTTTATTCCAAACACTCCAGAGTAAAACACAAGCTTTCTATGAGACATAAACCCAGCTTTATTACACATTATTCCTCATATCTGAGCTTGTGTTTGGTATTAATGAGATAAATTATATAAGGGAACCAACTGGTGCGTTTAAAAGGACAAAAACATATTAAAAGTCCAAGTACAGAGAAGCAAAAAGCCATGTTAGCACACAAACACAGCTAGCTTGGGTATATGCTATTTCCTGCATATTTCACTTTTAATTATCTCCCCAGAGGAATTTATAAAACCTCTCAAGAGGATGAACTGCAATCCTAAACATTTAATAATACGATCTTTGGTTTAAAAAAATATAATCAAGCCACACAATCAGCCGCTCATAACCAGTTACACTGAGGCTAACTCCTGCAGCTGATGCTAACTTAGCTAATTCTGCTAGCGTTAAAGATTAAACAGCAGATTTAACGTTACTGCACCTCAGTCTCAGAGAGAAAACCGGGATTTAAAAATCCCTTTTCCGGTGTTTAAAGTTTAAATCAATCCAAACACTGTTTCTAACAGTTTTATATGAACAGAGAATAAGAGCTAGCATGCTGTAAATCCGCCATGTTTGACGCTCAACGTTACACACAGCGGAGAACAACAACTTCCGGGTTTCTTCTTCGGCGGTGGAATTTTTAGAAGATTGAATGTTTCCAAACATACAACACAGTCAACGCCGCCTAGCGGCCAAAGTGCAGCATTACACACAGTGAAACGCATGATAGTAAGAAAACTGCGGAAACACAGTGCAGAGAGAGAGAGCGAGAGAGACCAGAAAAGAGAAAATGCAGGAGAAAATGCTAAGAAAGACAGAAAATAGGGAAATACAGAACAGGAGACGCAGGAGGGAGAATATGTAAGTAATAAACACTGTGTGTGTGTGTGTGTGTGTGTTCCAGTAAAATACTGAGTGACGGTGTGTTGTGATGAAGCAGACTTACTGTTACCACCCTGAAGTTGATTATTTTCCTATAAAAGCACATCCCCAAGTGTTTTATTCCTCTTACACCACAGCAAATTACCAACAATCACAATTTTTTAAAATGTATTATTTATTAACCTCAAAGTAAACGAGTTAGTTCCTGTTGTCACTTACGTTATAGCAGCTATAAACACTCGTTCCCTCACCAGCCTCTCTTTATTCTCTCTTAAAGTTAATAAGACAAAAAAAAACAAAACGTAGCTTGTCATTTTTTGTTACCGAGAAACCGCAAAGAAGCGTAAACTCCTCTGTCCTGCTGAAGATGTCGGAAATCTTAAAGTTACAGCTTTACCTCTGACTGTTACAAAGCGCTGACACTGGAGACTCCTTCCATAAATGTTACATAAACACATTTCTCCTTAAAGAAAACTTCACCGTATCAATGAGTACACACGTTTTTAATCCGTTTATGTGAAGCGTAAGGTACTCGTTCATGTGTGTGTGTGTGTGTGTGTGTGTGTGTGTGTGTGTGCGTGTGTGTGTGTGTGACAGTACAGAAGAATTTTCTTGATCAGAGTATGATTTAAGTGTAAGATTTAAGATTATTATATAATCCATCAGGTCCAATCAAGAGTTAAAATAATCAGAAATGATGAGATGTAGTACATTTGATCATGAAGCGAGTGTGACTTTACAGGATATGATTTTACAGGAAATATCTGTGTGTGAATCAACATTAAGTTTGTATCTTTTTACCTGTGTAATGTGTGTGATTTCTTACAAAAGTGTATTGTTAGGGTTTATGAAGAATATTAATCAATATTAAACATTTTTTTAAAAATAAACTAGCTGAGCTTGCACCACAATTAAAGAGAAGATACAGGGATAATGAAACAATGGTGGCGAGAGGCCAGGGGAGTGATAAAAAGAACAAATGAGAAAACTCCGCCTCCTGAGCTCACTGTTTAGTGTTGTATAAAAGTGTGAGCCATGAGCGTGTAACTCAGAGGATCTAGACATCTCGGCTTTTCAATAAAGTCTGATTTTTGGCATCCAAAACCCTTTAACGCTTTTGGAAAGTGATTTTTCTTTATTCTGAACAGAGAAAGTTTTTCCACCACAAACGCAGCCAGGTCTCATGTAATTATTCATTATTATACATGAAAAATGAAAACACACTGAAGAGAAGGATCCGGAAATCAGAGCATTTTTATTTTCATGTTCAGTTTTATTTCTTACACAAAGCACATTAACATGAGAATAACTACGTCTTTACAACCTCCTTCATCTCTAACACAACGACACACACGACTGATGATGTCATCGCCAGTGTGATGTCATTATTTACGTTTTTAACTTTTCTCTCTCAGTTACACACTTCAGTATAAAACACTACTCACTTCTACTCTAATCTTTATAACAGTCAGATTTAGCACTAATCTACTCTCGGCTGTCTGTGGCCCCGCCCATTCCAGCATCCTTAAAGGTGATTGGTCGGCTTGGTGTGCGGCTAGAAGGGGATTGGTCCGTAGTGTTTGGTGTAGGCGGCGATGATTCCGGACGTGTCCATCATATCCTCACAGGCCAGGTCCGCCTCACACACCTCACGGAGACTGGAGAGTGTGTGTAATGAGTAAACATGCTAACAGTGTGTGTGTGTGTGTGTGTGTGTGTGTGTGTGTGTGTGTGTGTGTGTAATGAGTAAACATGCTAACAGTGTGTGTGTGTGTAATGAGTAAACATACTAACAGTGTGTGTGTGTGTAA
>CM040482.1:1071246-1083483 GCA_022758105.1 Pangasianodon gigas | reverse complement strand
GCAGCAACTGAAGATGGCTGCAGTAAAGACCTGGCAAATCATCTCAAGGGAGGAAACTCAGCATTTGGTGATGTCCATGGGGTCCAGACTTCAGGTAGTCACTGACTGCAAAGGATTTACCTCCAAGTAATAAAAATAATCCTAATATTTATGATTATATTAGTTTGTCCCATTACTTTTGAGCCTGTGAAAATGGAGGGACTCTGTAAAAAATGGCTGTAATTCCTAAACAGTTAATGCAATATTTTTGTTAAACCCCTTGAATTAAAGCTGAAAGTCTACGCTTCAGTCACATCTTGATTGCTTCATTTCAAATCCATTGTGGTGGTGTACAGAGGCACAATTACCAAAACTGTGTCACTGTCCCAATATTTACGGACCTGACTGTACATACATACACACAGTACATACATACGTACATACATACACACAGTACATACATACGTACAGTACATACAGTACATACACACAGTACATACATACGTACAGTGCATACAGTACATACACACAGTACATACATACGTACATACATACACACAGTACATACACAGTACATACGTACAGTACATACATACACACAGTACATACATACGTACAGTACATACACACAATACATACATACATACATACATACATACATACACACAGTACATACATACGTACATACATGCATACATACATACATACACACAGTACATACATACGTACAGTACATACAGTACATACAGTACATATCCTACGTGGTTCCTTCTAAACACACACCAGTGTTTAACTCGAGCCATGTGCTGAGAGAAGACATGGACATTCTTATACACTCCCAAACACACACACTAGGGTTCAGTGCACGAGCAGCATAATTTTAGAGATTCTCACGTGAGAACAGACGGAATCACGCTCGTGGATTAAAGTAGAAAGTAGTGTTTCAACCTTTGGCAGTAAAACAACGGAATAAACACACAGAGAGTCGCTGCACACTCAGTCAGTCAGCAAGACAAATCTCCAGTCTTGTGTTAAATATATATTTTAAAGTTCTTTATTAGCTGGTAATAGGTAATAAATGAATGTTTTTTTTAGAGTTAAGCTCATTTACTTTTCCTGCACTGAATACAATTTCATCACATTAAAGATCATTTGAAACTTTAAAGTTAAAGGACACAAAATATTACACATTTGACCCATCACTCTAATCTGTTCCTATCACTAGCGATTAGCATTCAGCTTGTTATTATTGTGCTAGAGATTAGGAATAAAGTAGTTGTTAGTTAGTCTTAGCTCATATTTCCCACCATATTCCTTGGTTCCTTGGTGAAAGAAGCGCTAATTTAGCGTTAACAACTAAAATAAGTGTGTGATTTGAAATTGAGACGTCTTTTTCTTTTCTGATTCTTTCATATTAGTCAGTTTAAGAGTTTAAACTTTCTGCTTTAAATTGAGTAAAGAATTTGAAGCTGTACTTTAAATGTTAGCAGAATATTTATTTTATTTAGAAGCGTATGTTTTACTCACTTTTACTTTAGTAAAGAAGTTGGGTCTCTTTTACAGCCTCTGATGATAAAATCAACTGTAGATGAAATCTGTCCTGCAGTCAGAGCCAGTGTTTCAAATGACAACAAACTCTCAAATGACAATAAACTCCCAAACAACAATAAACTCTCAAATCACAATAAACTCTCAAATCACAATAAATTCCCAAATCACAATAAACTCCCAAATCACAATAAACTCCCAAACAACAATAAACTCCCAAATCACAATAAACTCCCAAACAACAATAAACTCTCAAATCACAATAAATTCCCAAATCACAATAAACTCCCAAATGACAATAAACTCTCAAATGACAGTAAACTCCCAAATGACAATAAACTCCCAAATGACAATAAACTCCCAAACAACAATAAACTCTCAAATGACAGTAAACTCCCAAATCAAAATGAACTCCCAAATCACAATAAACTCTCAAATGACAGTAAACTCCCAAACGACAATAAACTCTCAAATGACAGTAAACTCCCAAATCACAATAAACTCTCAAATCACAATAAACTACATTCATCGTCTAATAAACTCGAGCTGCTAGAACAGTATTGGAACACAGCTGAGACGTTGCTAGATTAGTAGTTTCATGTAAGTATCAGAATTAAACATCTTCTGTATAAATAAAGCACACAGTACTATAAACCAACACACTGTTTATTTATTTATTTATTTGTTTGTTAGCTAAACACCCAATACCTGGCAATCTAACCTGCAGTCAGAGCCTCCTTTAAACTGTGTTTCAAATCACGAAAGGGCAAAAAAAGGCAGCTAAGACTTTTGTGATGAACATTTTATTGTATTTTATTTTGGTGTAAAAATAACATTTATATGATTATGTGTGAAAGTAAAAAGTGTGTGAGGTAACGTGTGAGGATAATGACTGTGCGTGTGTAAGTAAGTAGAAATACTGTAAATATAACGCAAATTAAAGACAGAATATTAGTAAAATACATGATTACACAAAAATAATAGTTCTGATCTGATCAGGTTTAAACTGATTCAGTTTAATTCAATTGGATTTGAATCTGATTCAGTTTTGTTGAAAAATTAGTTTAATCTGATTCAGTTTAAATGAATTTGGTTTAATCTGATTCGGTTATTTGAATTCGGTTTAATCTGATTCAGTTCATTTGAATTCGGTTTAATCTGATTCAGTTCATTTGAATTCAGTTTAATCTGATTCAGTTGAATCGAATTCAGTTTAATCTGATTCAGTTGAATCGAATTCAGTTTAATCTGATTCAGTTGAATCAAATTCAAGGTATTCTGATTCAGTTGAATCGCATTTAATTTAATCTGATTATTCGAAATTTTACTCTTGTCAAATTTGTTGCCAAGACAACGAGTTCCATAAGATCCAAAGCTCCCATAAGCTCCTGCTCAGAAGCAGCTGGTTTGTGAATCTAGATCGAGGCTAAATCGAGGTCACAACATCATAATGCTTGCACACGTCTGGGTTTATGCTGTAAATTTGCTACCGTCAGTTCCGCGTGAGTTATTCAGTAAAACCGGTGACATTCTGTTTGTATCTCGTATAAAGAGAACATGGCCATGATGTAAAATAAACGGATATTTCATTTTCATTTTGCTGAAGTTAATAAATCAATGCTATGGACAGATTTCTAATAAACATGCATTCTATGATACATTTCTAATAACTCTATAAAGCTTTTTTTTACTTCATTAAAAGGCATTAAATCACGTACATGTATTTTGTACACGTATTTTAGACAGACTTTTTTTTCACAATTTTATTCATTCTGAACTTTAATTAGCAAATTGAAAGCACAATAAAGTAAAACATGCAGAAGCATTATGATTTCCTGACGTCCATTTTTAGGGTCTTTTTTCACCTGATCATGATTAATAAATGATTTTATATCATCAGGATCATATATATCATCTTATCTTTGCTTTGTTAAGCATTGTAGTCTGGTTTAACCTAAGTCAGGCATCAGAAAGAGAAACAGAAGTTATACACAAAATTTTTAAATGAATGTAGTGTTGATTTGGATTACACTAATATAATGTTGAAATTCAGTGTGTGGTTCAGTAAACCCACAATGCGCGTGTCTGCTCAGTAACGGAGGCCGTTGTTGTTGTGGCTGTTGCCTTGGTGAGCACCGAAGAACTTCTGATAGGCACGCTGGGAGCCATAGCGACGAGCCAACACTCGACAGGGAATGTACTCCTCGCATATCTCAGAACGGCGTTCAGCTTGAGACTTGACACTGAAAAACAGAAATACTTTGTTTCATGTTTGTAGTTAGATGCAGTAAAGATGCTCCGATTTGTGTGTGCATATGTTTGTGTGTATTTGTGTGTACTTGGCTATGTGTGTATTTGTGCGTGTACCCCCATCTGTAGCTGTTGTAGGTGCCGCGTCCAGGAGTGTTGATGAATGTGTTTGCTCTGTGGCGGCTCAGGACCAGGTCTGTCACACACACAAACGCACACACACACGCACACACACATATATATGTATATAAAAAAGAAGAAAAGAGTGAACCTGTCTAAATACTTTAAAGGTTTACTCAACATACAGAAGGATACCAGGTTCTACATGCAGCGTTCAAACAAAGTAAAAAAAAACAAAAGCAAAACAAAAACAACATCAACAATAAAAAATCATGGTCACATGTGCAGAAGTTCTAAATTAAGACAAATAAATTTGTTTTTGTAGTTTTTTTCTAGAGCAGTAGAAATAAGAGTTAAATGAGGTTAGTGTCAGATCATGTATAGCCAGTTCTTCATTCTCACTTGTGTTTCATCGTATTTATCTGCATTTTAATTGGACATATACCCCTTTTAAATTTTTTCATGTGGAGGCCAGTGCACATATGTCTTTATTGGGGCTGTTCTATAAATACATTTAAAAAAAACACCGCAGGAAATGCCACAAATAGCTTAAAACCACAACCAACTACACCACTAGACCCTGGAAGATGTAGGAGTAACTGGGGTACTAAATGAAACTATGGAAACTAGGACAACTAAAGGTAACTTTTTTCTCTTCGGCTGCTCCTGTTAAACGTCGCCATGGCGGATCATTAATCCGTATATTTGATTTGGCACAGTTTTTACACCGGATGCCCTTCCTGGTGCAACCTTCCACTATTTTATCAGGGCTTTGGACCGGCACTGGGAGCGCACTGTCTTTGTGTAACCCCAGTGGCTGGGGTCGGTTCCCTGGCCGGGATTCAAACCCAGGCCGCGGTGGTGAGAGCGGTGAAGCCTAACCACTAATCCTCCAGGGACCCGACGAATAAACATAACCATGTGGACTAAATGAACTAGTAGAAACTATGAGGACTTCATTAAGCTGCAAAATAACCTTTTTGTGGGCTTTAAAGAGGCAAAGTTATTAATTATTTAATTAATATTGTCATATTTTTGTATTTAATATTGGCCTTGAGTGGTATTCCATTGTTATTGTTGTCTGAGGTCTGAATATTGATGTGTGAAATTTCAGTATTACATCCTCACTGCATGCACTTAACTCTGAATACAGCCCAAAGTCTACAACAGTGCTGTCTCAACCTTTCATTCCATTTAATGGTCATCTGATGAGCTTTACTTGAACTGATAATTTAAATGGAACGGCACTTTAAATATATACATACAAATGGGCGTAGCCAGACCTGCTACAATGGGGTGGCCAGGGTAGGCCCAATGACTTTATTGGGGTGGCCAGTTTAGGATGGAGCAAACTTCTGTGTTAGGTAGCTGAACTAGATTGCTCCTCAACATTGGACAATGATGAACTTTCAAAATACCTAGAGATGTTGCAATGGGGTTCCATTATTATTCCAACTAGTTGTTCAGTTTCGCATCATGTGACAATGATAACTACAATGACTACTACTACTACTACTACTACTACTACTAATAATAATAATGTCACCCCTTGGGGTGGTAAGGGGTTGGCAAAATGAGTCTAAAATGAGCTTCATTTCGAACAACCTCCTAAAAAAACACCACTTGATATTGGAAAACACTATGGTACTCGGTCACATTTCCTCCATAATCTGGTGATTAATCATGAAACCTTAGTGATCGTTTGATTTGGTGCTCAAGTTCAGGCATTTTCTTTGTTTATGTATCATCTTTCCAAGCTCTGGATGTTATGTAATGGTTGAATATCCAGTAGGAACTCAGCATTGTAACAAGAAGCAGGTGGCAAAATTCATTAGGAGGTGAATAATGTAGAGCTAGAGGTAAACAAGGTAGAGCTGAAGGTAAACAAGGTAGAGCTGGAGGTAAACGAGGTAGAGCTAGAGGTAAACAAGGTAGAGCTGGAGGTAAACAAGGTAGAGCTGGAGGTAAACAAGGTAAAGCTGGAGGTAAACAAGGTAGAGCTGGAGGTAAACGAGGTAGAGCTGGAGGTAAACGAGGTAGAGCTGGAGGTAAACGAGGTAAAGCTGGAGGTAAACGAGGTAGAGCTGGAGGTAAACAAGGTAGAGCTGGAGGTAAACAAGGTAGAGCTGAAACAGCAGTGAGGAAAACCAGGAAGTAGAAAACAGGAAGGAAACAGGAAGGTTCTGTGATATTTTTCGACCCAAATTTCAGAACTTCTAGCTCTCCAGATTTACAAACATGTGCTTTAGTAAGCATTGTAGCAGAAAGTGAAAAAAAAACCAACTTTATTTAGTTATTACTTACCTTCAATTGACTCATTACTCTCCTCAGAGTCTGTAGAGAGACAAAAGCACAAAAGCACCACTTCCATTAGGAGTGTGAGTATATATATATATATAGTTATAGTTATATGTGTGTGTGTGTATAGTGTATAGTGTATGAGCATTGAATTTTAGAAGTTGTTACGAACCAAAGCACACTGCGATCGCCAGGATGACACACAAAATCACACACCTAAGAACTGATTGCATGGTTGTCACCTAAAACATAAAAAAAAAAACTTTTTTTCTTTTCAGGAAGAAAAACAATTCAGGAGAAAAAATGGAGTGACATTTGTAGGGACACTAAATACATGAAAGAGTGATGGTGTGTTAGATTGCCTGATTATTAGGTTAGGAATTAGGGATAGAGAATATGAGCTAGCACTTTTTTATGTATTACATATGTTTAGATGGTTTAGTTTGGAGCAGAACTGTAATTTCTTTGTCCAAGTTAACAGATAGTAAAGATGCCGCGGAAAAAATAAAATATTGAATTCTAAGAAATTCCAAGAAACCTTTTTCTATGTTTACTTTAGTAATTGAGTAAATTTGTATTTTAGTATATCCTGGGTGAGGTTTTTATATAAGGGTCAATACATGCCTGTGAGTATGGTCACCGCAGAGGTTTTTACAAGAAAGTGTGTGTGTGTGTGTGTGCGCGTGTGTGTGCGCGTGTGTGCGCGTGTGTGTGCGCGTGTGTGTGTGTTGACTCTAGAGGCTGAGAGTGTTTATATGAGTGTGAGTGGGTTGACTCTGGAGGGTAAGAGTGGTTATATGAGCATGTGTTTTTGTTGACGCTAAAGGGCAAAGAGGTTTTATATGACAGTATTCTGGCTCAAGTGTGAGTGACTTGGGAACAGGGCATAGTGAATAGGGGTTAGTGAATAGAGGTTAGTGAATAGGGGTTAGTGAATAGGGGTTAGGAGATATTGGGAGGGGAGATTGCTGAGATTAGATGTGAGGGGATAGAGGAGATTGCTGAGATTAGATATGAGGAGACACAGGGGATTGCTGAGATTAGACGTGAGGGGATAGAGGTGATTGCTGAGATTAGACTTGAGCAGACAGGGGATTGCTGAGATTAGATGTGAGGAGATAGGGGATAGGATAGAGGTTAGTGAGTTCATATTTAGTCCTGCACATACAAGAAACCTGGTGCTGTTCTGATGAGATTATCGCAACCTCTTTATTATTATTATTATTATTATTATTATTGTTATTAGGGGGCCAAGCACTGAATGTGCATAGGCACCCTTTAGTGATTGTATGTTTTCTTCTTCTTCTTGAACTAATCAAAGTTGTTTCTTTGATTTTTGATATATAGGAAGGTTCGTCCATAACATGCAAAGATATTTGATGACAAAGCCGCCAAACAGGAAGTGCAGGCATATCTCAGCAAGGGTGTGATGTATTCTGACCAAATTTGTAGATAATTGAAGGACTTCACCCTAAGGGTCTCCAGGAAGCTTTGTCTAAATTCTACATCAGTTTTTGCTGACATTTGGAAACAGGAGTAGCTGAAATCACTGAGATTGAGATTATATATTAGGGAAAAGGGGTTAGGGGTTAAGGGGATAGGGATTAACAGGATATGGTAAAGGGGATGGGGATTAAGGGGCTAGGGGTTAACATAGAGGGTTTGAAATTGTATATATATATATATATATATATATATATATATATATATATATATATATATATATATATATATATATATATATTAAGATTAGGATTAATGGCAGGCAATGTTGCTGAGGTTAAAGGTACATAATTAAGCATTAAAAATTAAGGGCAAGGGGGGTTAAGGTGATAGGGATGATTGGGATAGGGACAAAGTGGATGAGATTTAAAAGGGATGGGGTTAAAGGGCTAGGGAATAAGAGGATAGGGATTTGAAGGATTAAGATGACATGGATTAAGGGGTTAAGGATTAAGAGGATAGGGATTAAGGGGATATGGATTAGTAGGATTAAGAGGACATGGATTAAGGGGGTAGGGAATAAAGGGATATGGATTAAGATGACATGGATTAAGGGGATAGGGATTTAGCGGTTAGGGATTAAGATTCCAATCAGTGAATATCATTTTGTAACACAAAAAAGCAGCAAGTTCATGAACATTTAAGCAGAGAAGCAGATGGAGCATCATTGGGTTATGGGGTTAACACACACACACACACACACACACACAAACACACACACATCACATTTAAGACCTGTCATGTTAAATTTATCAGTTATGCTCATGAGATTCTCCCAAACTTGTGTCAAACACACACCTTACTGCTGAACAGTGTGTATGTGTGTGAGGAGTGTGTGTGTGTGTGTGTAAAGTTCACTTACCTCTGTGTGATGCTGGACAAGTAAAAAATCTGTGTGTCTTTATCTTTTCTTCTTTCTTTTGCACTCTGTGAGAAGTTGTGAGCCTTTATAAATCTTCCAAGCCCCCACCCCTTCACACACACACATACACACACACACACACACACACACCCCCTCTCACTCTTTCTCTGTCCTTTAGGACCTTATATCACCCTTTTCCACCTTTCACTGAGTCACAATAGCGTGTACTGTAGTTTCCCCCAATACATACTCTATACACACACACACACACACACACACAAACAATCACACCCACACCCAGATCTTAACATCAAAAACAATGAGAGGTAGAAGACAGATATAGACAGATATAGAAAAAAAGGCAGACAGGTAAAGAAACAGATGTTTATCATGTGGGTGGGAGTGTGTGGGTGGGAGTGTGTGTGTGAGTGTCTTCATAAACATGGAGAATTGGAAATATGGACAGACAGATAGAAAGACAGAAGCTCTTTTCACAGCTCAGGAATGTTCTGGAAATTTCTTGCTCTGATTCATGTTTCAGTTAAAACACACACACACACACTTCGTGTTCCAGTAAAAAATCAAGTTTAAAAACACACCGACATCCAGGCCCAAGTTTCCGCAAAACACTGCAGCGAGTTCCTAATCAAACGGTCGAGCAAGCTTCACATTAACTCTCTCTCTCTCTCTCTCTCTCTCTCTCTGGCAGTTCATAGGATATTAGGATTCAATTCGTATTCACACAATGGGCTCCATTGATCAGTCTTTTATTAAAGATGTGTGTTTTTGTTTTTGTGGCCAAGCCGAAGTAAAAATTCCCATCAGATTTAGCAAAGCTGCGCTGACTTTCTTCCCAATCACATGCGCATGTTAAGATCTTTTCAGATAGTAATTTTTGTTTTTTTGGTCATTTAATTAAGTGCCGTGTGAAAACAGACCAAACCAAACAGAAAATGAATGAAAGAAAATCATTTTGCTCTAATTTGAACTAGACAAACTGACGGATAGGTGTGAAAGCATAGTAAAGAGGAGAGGAATAAGATCATCACGTGTCTCTTTATCACAGTACGAGACGCCGTGCTGTTATTCTCCCCACGTTGGGCTTCACAAAATATCAACTGCCAATACTTTTGAAACTAATGAAATGCAGAAGAAATCTATACTATTTTATATGCTTATAAGTATAGTGTTAAATATATACAGTGCCTCTGTATGTTTAAAGTCAGTAATATCAGTCACTGGGTGTTTTTTTCTTTTTATATATTACTGTAAATGTTGCACCTTTTCATGAAGGGTGCCATTAATTCTGGAAGGTAAATATATAAATGTATATACAGCTACATACACATTCTTCTTCTCTTTCTCTCTTCCTCCTGTTCTGTAATATCGCTCTACACTCCAGCAGAAGGTTGTGTAAATGTTTATGAAAAGGCGTGTTCCGTCACTCCGACATGAAAACACACTGATTTGACGATTTGTGCTGAAGAACTTAATGTAAACACTGTTTTTTTTAAAATATCACACCCTTCGTCTTAAGCTTTTCCTCCGTGTATGTGTGTGTGTGTGTGTGTGTGTGTGTGTGATGGCTCCTCATGTGTGTTTACTTCACACTGATTATCGTCTAGACTAAAAACAAACACAAAAAAAGACACTGAAAAATAACACGCAGAAAATAACTTCCAGAATAGCAGCAGCAGTTTCTGGATTCTATACCTCATTAGAACACAGTGATGTAGTGTCTAGGACCGTGTGTGTGTGTGTGTGTGTGTGTGTGTATGGGTGTGTGTGCGTGTGTGTGCCATCATTTTGGAGACTCTGAGTCACTTGGAGAAAATTCAAAACTTATGTAATGATCTGTGGCATTAATACCAGAAACACACACACACACACACACACTCACACTTTGAAACAGACAGACAGACAGTCAAACACACACACACACACACACACACACTTTGAAACAGACAGACAGACAGACAGTCAAACACACACACACACTTTGAAACAGACAGACAGACAGACAAACACACACACACAGTAAAATAGACAGACATGCACATGCACACACGTGCACACACACAAACACACACACTATGAAACAGACATACATACATATACACTCACACATGCACACATGCTTACACACAAACAAACAAACAAACACACACACACACTCAGATTTTAGCTAATTTTATCTGACCAGTGAGTGTGTGTGAGTTACCACATAGTGGTATATTAATAAATATGACTCCTCACTGTGTGTGTGTGTGTGTGTGTGTGTGTGTGTGTGAGGAATGTGATTGTTTAATGTAAATAATAAGTTCATTGAGCGTATTTTAAACACAGATTGTGCAGTGAATAACATAGTAATCCAGATTTCCTGAGTTTGTTCTGTGGATTTGGATAATATATAAATATTTAATAAATGATCTACACACACACGTGTGTGTGCGTGTGTGTGTGTGTGTGTGTGTGTGTGTGTGTGTGTGTGTGCGCTCAGACCAGTCATAAAGAAATTCAGTGGAGGAAGCAAGTCCATCTAAATCTATTCTGGTCTGTTTCAGCCAATCAGAATACAGGATTCCTCTGATCCATAACCTCCATAACCTCAATATGAACATTTGATTGCTCGTTCAAATATCGTTTCTATAGTAACAGTTCATTGTAATACGCTATCGTTTCTATAGTAACAGTTCATTCTAATACGTTATCGTTTCTATAGTAACAGTTCATTGTAATACGTTATCGTTTCTATAGTAACAGCTCGTTCACAGGGTCGTGTACAGCAGACACTCCACATAAACGGATTAAAAAAACGTGTGTAATCGTTGATATGATGAAGTTTTCTGTAAGGAGAAGTGTGTTTATGTAACATGTATGGAAGGAGTCTCCAGTGTCAGCGCTTTGTAACAGTCAGAGGTAAAGCTGTAACTTTAAGATTTCCCACATCTTCAGGACAGAGGAGTTTACTCTTCTTTGCGGTTTCTCAGTAACATGCGTAACAAGCTGCGATTTTTTGTCTTATTAACTTCAAGATGTTGAATGTCATTAAAAACGGATACAAACAGATGATGTGTCATTATTTAATAAATAAAAAATTGTAATTGTTGGTTAATTCCTGCGGTGTAAGAGGAATAAAACACATGTGGATGTGCTGTTATAGGAAAATAATCAACTTCAGGGTGGTAACAGTAACTCCTATTTCCATTGTTGATTATTTTCCTGTAACAGCACAACACACAGAGTGTCTTATTTCTGATTGCATTCATATGTATGCATGTGTGTGTGTGGGTGTGTGTGTGTTTTTCAGGTTAGATTGGAACATTGGATATTCAAATGTTCATGCAGGTGCATGTTCAAAGTCTGTGTGTGTGTGTGTGTGTGGAATGTAAACTGTTTGGGTTCAGTGAGGACAAACTGATGAATCATTTCAGTGCATCTGTGTATAAAATGGATGAAGGACTCATTAATTGTGTATTTTTGGGTGACTGAAAGTATTCTGTGTTAAATCTCAGGCAAAACAAGTTACTGCTGACTGCTGTGTGTGTGTGTGTGTGTGTGTGTATGTGTCCTGTGAGCCAAAGCAATCATTCAGTCTTAAGTGCTGCCAGTACCATTCTGTTGGTTCAGCACGTTAAATCACACACACGCACCCCCCCCCCCCCCCCCCCCCCCCC
>CM040482.1:1031779-1048352 GCA_022758105.1 Pangasianodon gigas | reverse complement strand
GAGGTCCATCTTCCAACTGCACAACCTCGGCTCAACACAATGCTCTTCTCAAAAACATTCAATCACTCCAAATCATTACTATCAAACCAATCACTGTCAGGAAAATATCAAGTATCGACATATTAAGTACAGTATCAAGTAAAATATCAAGACACTACAGTGTAACTTGTGTGCTCCAGGCACCTTGTGAGTTTGAAAGCTGTTGCTTTCAAAGGTTCCAGCAATACGGTTTTGGGTAGAGTATCTAAAAACTTTTTAGAACTTTCTTGGTTACACCATCACATTCAAGGCTGCTGCTATAAATATATTGCTATACCAGTTTTCAAGTCTCACCAGGAGCATCCAGTGATGGTTGTCATTACTTCAAACTTTTCAGGATCATGCTGAAATATAAAGCAATAAACAGTTAAGCTGCACTATTAGTTACCATAATGTTCTAATATTATATCTTGGAGTTTCTCCTATTAAATGCAATCTAATACATCTGTTCACATACCTTTAATCTGGACTTCCCACAATTCCAGATCCGTGTAATTTCATATCCGTGTAAAAGGGCCTTCTCCCGATGGAGCTTGTTATACTTCCTCACCAGCAACAATAAATGGCAACCTTGCAATAAAAAGAGAATAAAAAATAAAGGTCTGTGTATAAAAAAAAGGTTTGTGAAAAAATTTTCAAAGATTACCTTCACAGAACAGTTCTTACCTCGGTCTCCGGGTGTTGGTGTGGGCTGTCTGTCCAATGTCCCAATAAAATATTTTATAGGAACCAGTCCTAGACAGTAGTACATGTACACGCTTCCCAGCCCAAGCATCACTTATGTCTATATAGAATAATGACGGATATCCATCATGTGAAATGACTACTTTTAAATAAACGATTAGCTTTAAGAGAGAAGTGTCAGGTTAGTGCATAAAGGGTGCTGAACTACAGTACCCATCAGCCACTGCATGTCATGACCACACCACATGTTCCACTGTTCATACACACCTGTTTCTCGTTTCACCCCAATGAGCACCACTATGTAAGTTCAAGTTTTTCTGTCTGTTTGTCAAGTTTCTGTTGTTGATGTGTCCGTTGTTACTTTGCCTTCCATAGTCTTGCTCATAGTCTGTAATGTTTACTTGCTGCTGTGTTGCTTATTTTACACCATGCACAATAAAAGTCTGCACTTGCATCTGCCTTTGCCTGCTTTACATAACAGAAAGCAACAAATGGAAAAGAAGAAAATACTTATTTTAAAATAAACTAATACCACACCACACACGTGTTTGCCTGCTGTCATTATTTTTATGATTAATACATTTAATTTATGATGTATGATTACTTTTAACCATTTTACCATGTTTGAGTTGTTCAAACACTGGGCTGGGGATGTTGGTTTAAAACACCTCATTCAAATCCTTCAGAAATTAGACTAGTTTATGTAAATTGTGACATAAAATGTGAGTTGTCACGTGTGTTTTATGTTTTATAAATGTGTCAGATTTGGTGACGCTTCTGCATCTCTGTGACTGTTTACATCAGAGCAACATGCTTTCTATAAGATATGTGTTTAGACAAAACTAGAGTGGATTATTATAATTACATTAATTATAAAATTATATTGTTATTACTTCTATTATTATTAATACACATCACATATACTTTATATATAAACTATTATTTCAGATAAAAATAATATTACTAAGAACAATAATAATAGTTAATTTTTTTTAAATAAAATATTTTATACATAAATAACAACCACAATGATAAAAGACACAGAAAAGAATAAAAATTCTCAGTGGCAGTAAACACACAGGAGCATGTGGGTGGAGTACACATGGAGTAATTCACAATCCCCATCACAAAACACAGACAGGAAAGACACGTGCACACGGAAAGCTTGTTTATAAGAACATGACACAGACTCTGTCCGCGCTCCCGATCACGTGCACGCGCCGCTAGCGCGTTCCCGCATGAACCTTTACTGAACAGCGCCCTCTAGTCACAGATTTCTCCAGATCACCGATTTCTGCACTTCACGCTCGCGCTCTGATCCGTTGAAAGCACAGAACAAAAATGCAAACAAATGCTGATACACATCCACTGACCTACAGCTCTAACTGTGTTTAATAAAAACTACATCTTTACAAGCGGAGCGTCCCTTTGCGCCACCTGGCGGTGATTCTGCGAACATTCACCTGTACATTAGTGTGTGCATCCTGGCTGCTGACCTGCTGCACATGAGGCTCGAGGAGAACATAAAATTAAGGATGTTATTAAAGCAAGGGACTATATATATAGAGATAGAAGGATGGTTAGATAGATAGATTTTAAACACAAAGGCGCTATAACAGGAGTGTGTCTGTGGTGGGATTTGCCTCTGCACTCGACAGCTGAAGGTTTGAATCCAGCTTGTGCCTGTACTTGGTATGTTACTATTTTCTAATCTAATCTAATCTAATTATAGGCTTTTGTGATGTAAAAAACAAAATTAAACCATGATGTTGCTGGTTCAAGTCTGTGCAGTTTACTTAGCTATATGACAGTGACTTATATGAAGGTGAAAAGGTCTATAAAACAGGCTGCTTGTGTGAGGTCCTGTAGCTCATGTGGATGAGCTTCACCTCTGGGTTCAGAGGTTGCTGGTTCAAACCCCAGCCTGGACTCTGGGATGTGAACATAGATGGTTCAGGAATTAATGGCTGAGTGAGTGAGTGAGTGAGTGAGTGAGTGAGTGAGTGAGTGAGGTGGGGTCCGGGCTGGAGACAAAAGGGGTTATGATGTTTGGCAAGAAAGTGTCGACTTAGTTTTCACAGTGGTCCCTCTATTATGCAAAACTAAGTCGACACTTTCTTGCCAAGCATCATAACCCCTTCCTTCTCCAGCCCTGACCCTGGGGGGGCAGCTGCCCGGATATTACCCCCCCACCAGCACACCCCATCCGCATCACTCATGCTGCCATCGAGTCCTGAACCGTCTATGTTCACATCCTGGAGTCCTGGCTGGGGTTTGAACCAGCAACCTCTCAACCCAGAGGTGACACTCATCCACATGAGCTACAGGACCTCACACAAGCAGCCTGTTTTATAGACCTTTTCACCTTCATATAAGTCACTGTCATATAGCTAAGTAACCTGCACAAAAAACTGCCCTTTTAACTCCACCTTCTACAGTTCTCCACCCAACAAACAAAGTACAGGGACAAGCAGGATTTGAACTAGTAAGCTCTAACTCCTAAGGCAAGCGTTTTACCACAAAGCCGCCAAATCTCAACAGAGACAGTGTTGTGTCAAAAATGCTTACATCTAACTGCCATTTTTTGCTACTCCACCACCAAATTTTGTCCAGTCTTCACCGCATTTGGCTCACATCATCTTGACATCTGTCTAAACAACTGCGTTCTGCCATTCTGGCCATTCAATGTGCTATTATACAGACAACACATGACTGA
This sequence comes from Pangasianodon gigas, assembly GCA_022758105.1. NCBI lineage: Eukaryota > Metazoa > Chordata > Actinopteri > Siluriformes > Pangasiidae > Pangasianodon > Pangasianodon gigas. The sequence continues at coordinate 1,044,913 of CM040482.1, read as the reverse complement.
CAGGGTTTAATATCACATAGCATTTTTACTGAGCAATTCTCAAAAAAAAAAACAAACAAACACAACGCCACCCTGCTGCCCATTTGTTCATCTAGTCCTTTCCTCCAGTCAGAGAACTGTCTGTGGTCAAAACATAAACATCAGGAGTGAACCTACAAATCACTCTTGAATCCTTTTGCCTGAAGTTACGGCTCTGCTTTCCTGTGATTGCTTAGGCAACAATTAGAGCGTGTCTCTGAATGCATCACCGAGTCTGGGTGCTTGGCCCCCGAAAATGCTGCTTGCAGCCTTAATTATTATTATTATTATTATTATTATTATTATTATTATTATTATTATTATTGTTTTTCCCTAAAAGTATCTGGGCATCAGAGATCATAAATTGTAGAGACACCAAACCTGGTGGGATGGTCAGAAATCCCATCCACTACTCAGGCATGTTTTTCCAGCATTTTGAATTTTTTGAAAAATGTACTTTTTCGAAATCCTCCCAGGTCATTCGTCTGATATGCATGAAACTTGGCAGGCATGATCCACAGACCCTCATGGCAAAAAGTTGTCAAAAGAAGAAGAGCTAGACAACAGGTCATTCTGAGGAAGCACACCAAGTTTCATCAAATTCTGCCCATAGGGGGCGCTACAACTGAAAAATCACTGTAACTCTGCAACCGTATGCTCCATAAAGTTGAAAATTGGTATGCATCTTCTTTGGTGGACGTCCTAACATATTCTCTAATATGACTCAGATACGTAAAAAAAAAAAAAAAAGACCGCAAGCAGCCAATCAAATTTCAGCAGCTAATAACGTCAAATCTGAATGGCCTGCCATTACAAAAATGGATATCGTCATATATTTTTTGAAAACAAATATTTGTACTGAATTTTGCGAAAATCAGCCACAAATTGGTGCTTTAATAAGCAGCTTTATATTTTAGCTAATAACTCCACAGCTGTGTGTGACAGAATCAAAATTCTTGTTTCTTCTGATTCCTTGCTTTAAGCCCTAATAAGTGTAAATCTCATTTATATGTTGATCTGTAAAGTTTATCTGCCATTCTAATTTTTTGAAAAACCTACTTTTTCGATCTTGTCCTAGGCTGTTCATCTGATTCGCATGAAACTTGGCATGCATGATCCCCAGGCCCTCATGACAAAAAAAATTATCAAAAGAATTTTGATTTGTCAAAGCGTTGTGAAGATATAAGGTAATTAATTGGTCGGGTGACACCCAGGCGCTAAAACTGAAAACCCACTATAACTCTGCAACCGTATGATCCATGAAGTTGAAAATTGGTATGTATCATCTTTGGTATACATTCTAACATATTCTTTAAATATGATTTGGACAAATCAACAACAAACAGCAGCCAGTCAACATTCATGTGCAACTGTAACGAAAATTGACAAGTTTGTAGTAGTGTCAAAATGAGGCTGTGTGACCGAATTGGCCAAAAGGTGACGCTATAATAAGCAAATTTGCATTTTTGCTAATAACTCTGCATCCGTGCATGCTAACATATAATTCTTGCTTCCTATGAATCCTTGCATCAAGTGCTACAAAATATGTATCTCATTTTTATCTTATTATATAAAATGTATCTGCAATTCTAATTTTCTGAAAAACCTACTTTTTTTTAACTCTTTTTTTTGTCTGATTCACACAAATTTAGGTATGCACCATCTCAAGATACTCCAGACAAAAAGTTAGCAAAAGAATTTTGATTCATTTAGTCGTTGTGGAGATACAGGCCCATATATTTGTGGGTGTGGCAAATAATAACTAATTGGCTTATACCTTGTGAACGCAATGTCCAAACTTCATGACTCTTGGTACACATGGACAACAGGACAGTCTGAGAAAAACTGCCAAATTTCATGACTTTCTGATGTTTGGGGGGCTAACAGCAAAGTCTAAATGATAATAATAATCTCAGGATAAGAAGTCTAATCTTTTTCCATCCGTTTCCATCAGTTTGAATGGCTGAATAATTCTACATGTAATAAAAAAATGTATAGAAATTAGATTAAATGCATAGAACCATGGTACTCGAACAATATCTCCTGAGTTCTATAAAATTAGTTTGCAAACAAATATGTGAAATACTCAAAGATGATTAAATGTTATCTTAATTTTTATATTTATTATGATTCTTCTTCTTCTTCTTCTGCCAATTTCTTATTCATTAAAAAGAACAGACTAAAAACAGTGAGACATTTCCAACACAGACATTAATATAATGATTCTGATTTTTAACAATCAAAACAATACAAAACAAAACAAAAAACAAAGCCACAGGCATATCCTTTTCAACTTATTCATTGTAGCCTATTCTATATGCCAAGTTTTTCCCAACAACTAATTTCATGCCCTATACACAACACAAACAATTCTTTCAAATTCGACATTAGGGCCTTTCGCACCGCTTTAGTTCCAGAACTAAATTTACAGTACTAAAGTACTGGGCGATTTTGCGTGAACTATTTCCCAGTACCGTTTAAAGGGTTGCATTCGCACCGACAGCGGGCACTAGGAAGTGACGTAAGCCGGTCGACAGCGACGTCATTTGTGCGCGGCGTTCAACAACAGAAACAAAGAAGAACAACGTAAACAACTGGAGGATGGAGGACGCTGTGATCGGAGCTGTGTTTTTGTTGTGTCTCACGTCCATCTATCGCTGTTCTCCATACTTGTGAAATAAGTTGACACTACAGTATGTTTATGTGGCGTTTTAAATCAGGGCGGGTGAGGGCGTTTTCATACGCGTTTGGCCAATCAACGTCTACTTACGTCACGGATAGTACCAGTTGTGCTGGTTAGACCCTGCTCCGGAGTAGGAGCTAATCTGGTTCTCGAAAAAGGCAGTCCGGTACTAAAATCGAAAACGCCAAAAAGTGGGTAGTTCCACAATTAGTTCAGGTACTATGAAAAGGTTCCTGCGGTGCAAAAGGCCCTATTTTCTCCACTTTCCCACGCTGCTTGGACCCCGATGATCGCTGCTTCCAGCTATATTTATTATTATTATTATTATTATTATTATTATTATTATTATTATTATTGCTGTTTTGTGGCAGACAAGAAATGAGCAATTACTGGAAAAACAAGAAAAAACCCCCACAAGCCTCCAACATTAGTAAAGAATGAAATCATCACATTAATCATGCTTGCACAGGACTCAGACACACACACACACACACACACACACACAGGAATGTGGAGGCGGATATTTGGGACCCTGAGATAAAGTGCAGTAGTTGTATAGGAGAGAACAGCTTCATCTTTAGTCACTTTATATCACTAAGCAGAACGTGTGCCACCTGCGCGTGAGACACACACAACCCCACAACCCCACACTGCTCTTTCTTTCTTTTCTTCAGTAAAATACACACAAGCCTTCGCTTCAGCACTAACTTTCGGTTTACTCTGAAATGCGCACACACACACACACACACACACACACACACACACACACAGGGTTGGGCAATACTGGACCAATCACAGGAAAGAGTGAGAAAGAGTGCGTGTGTTTCCGCAGAACAGACTACAGACTACAGCTGCAGTAAAGAGCACACACACACACACACACACACACACAAGGATCATCAGAGAAAATTTAGTCCAAACCCATCAGGTCGGTAAGTAACCGAGCGCACGCGCGTTATCCCGGTTTATGCGAAAAGGCGACTTTGTCTCTCTCTCTCTCTCTCTCTCTCTCTCTCTGTGTGTGTGTCACTTTTCAGAGTGTGTTCTCGTCTGATTAATTGTAGTTTGGTTATTGCGTAGTATTCAGTTACACCAAACGCAGTAGGATTTTGTGTGTGTGTGTGTGTGTGTGTGTGCGTACGTGCGTGCGCGCGCGCGCTGTTTTCAGACCGTATTGTTGCGGATAGGGAGGTTAAAATCTAAAACAATGAGCTGAGTCCAGAAACCCGCACACTGAAGATGTGTGGAAACCGCGGGGTGTGTGTGTGTGTGTGTGTGTGTGTACAGCGCGTGTGTAACGGATGTTGACGACACCACCGCTGTCTCATAGGCTTCTGCGCGAGAAACAAACCCGTGATGGCGCACGAGCTTTGTAGCTGTACTGACTGTAAAACAGGGCTGTGGAGACAAACGCAGTTTGGGACGCGGCCCATAGAGAGAGAGGGACAGAAAGAGGGAGAGGGAGAGAGAGAGAGGGAGAGAGGGACAGAAAGAGGGAGAGGGAGAGAGAGAGGGAGAGAAAGAGGGAGGGATTCCGCAGATGCACATAAAACAAAACGAGCCGTCTTTATTCAGCACCCTTACAACATCTGGACCAGCTGTTAAGGGGAAAGTTGCTCATGCTTGCTCAATAGGTGCTCTAGAAATCGCCAGGTGACGTCATGGACTGATGAGCATAACCGACAGCATGATTTGCATATGGAAACATGTTACATGAAGAACAGATGAGAAAAACACACTGTGATCAGAAGAGAAACCGGTAGATTATAATTTTATTTCCTATAGACATAAGAAGTCTTTCTTTCTGTTTACTAAATTCTATCGTTTCTATCGAGAACGCAGACAGGATGACGCAGTGGTAGTGAGGAGTCAGGAAGTAGAGACGAACTGTCACCAAATGAGTATCAATCCAAGAACAAAGAAGTGGGAGGGGGATCAGTGATTGGTCGTTAGGAACAATGGTGATCAGTGATTGGTTGTTGGGGACAATGTTGATCAGTGATTAGTCGTTTGGAACAACGTTGATAAGTAATTGGTTGTTGGGAACAATGGTGATCAGTGATTCATCATCGGGAACAATGGTGATCAGTGATTGGCCATTAGGAACAATGGTGATCAGTGATTGGCCGTTGGGAACAATAGTGATGAGTGATTGGTTGTTGGGAAAATTGGTGATCAGTGATTGGTCGTTGGGAACAATGGTGATCAGTGATTGGCCGTTAGGAACAATGGTGATCAGTGATTGGCCGTTAGGAACAATGGTGATCAGTGATTGGTCGTTGGGAACAATGGTGATCAGTGATTGGTCGTTGGGAACAGTGGTGATCAGTGATTGGTCGTTGGGAACAATGGTGATCAGTGATTGGCTGTTGGGAACAGTGGTGCTCAGTGATTGGTTGTTGACTTTACACACTGGGGTTGAGTGAACCTGCGCTCTCAACGCATATAACCAGCAGCTGTGATGTGAGCTGGAAAGTCGTATTCAGTGCAGGACAGTCGCTAAGGTCTGCTGAAAAAGTTGATAGATTTGTTGCTAGGTTTTTTTTTTTAAATAATAATTTTTTAAAGTCAGAGAGTTGGCAACACTGGACCTGAATGTGATGACTTGGACTCACTGGAGGAAGGATTCAGGAGAGACTGATCTACTCATCACTAGAGACTCTTTCATCTCTCCTGTTGAATTTCTTTTCTACGAATTCACACACAAAGTGACAGGTCTTATTTCTTTGTAATTTTACAATAGAAAATCCAAGAGGATGAAAAACGAGTGATGATAAAGAAGTGTCCTGATGTCACCCGTCTGCTGTAGCAGAATATCATCAGAATGTTCAGTAATGTTTTCTGCAGCTTCTAACATTGCGTAAATAACGTTCTGGCAATGTTGCAGCATGTGCTGTTTAAATTTACAGCATTCATACGGAATAAAATAACATTAAAGGTACGTTAGTGTTAACATTCCTGCAACTGAAAATGTTACATCAGTGTTGTAGGAATGTTTATTAACGTAAGGAAAGAGACTCTCCGAACACCCAAAAACCTGACAGATTGAATGTGCTTATAACCAAATTGTTAGCGGGGGAGTAAATAGCAGATGAGGAAACAGAAATCGTACGTAATAATGGACGAGGGAACAGACATTTCTTCATCCTTTATTTACTGCCAAGTGTGTTACTTCTGGTGGCTGTTATCTTACTTACAGTATACCACGGCCACTTGCCAGCTGGTGAGGCTTGGTCTCTTTTACTTACTCAGAACTGAACAACATGAAATAGTAAACTCACTGTTGATCATCAGCTTTGCAGGGATCTCAGGCTAAGAAAACTGATACTAAAAGCTGTGTTTCATAATCATGCACTTGCTTTTCCTTTGCTTTTTTTTCTAGTCTAAAGTGGCCTGAATTCTGGTATTGGTACAGACCAAGACCGACCGAATTACTGTAATTTTTTTTTTGTTGGTGTCGTAAATATTGGCAATTCAGTTTTTCGGAAACAGTGAATAAGTCTGAAGGAGGTTTTTTCTGAAAAGATTTCTACTGTAATAGAAACCGCAGAGAGGAAGGAAGAACAGCACTTGCTTGGCAAAAACACAACCGAGCTTGGCAAGAGAAACTGTGTCACTGCTGACCACAGATATAAAGAACAGTAGATCTGGTAGTCTGATGTAGCTTAGTAATAGCTTCGAATTATTAGAAGACGACTAAAGACACTTAATTAAATGAACAAAAGCACTTTTAGGCTTTTATTAAAGCAAAAATGTTTATTTCATAATAAAATTTCAGCATGTAATAAATGTGGGGTGAATGTAGAGGAATCAGGCTGACGTAGAATTTATTATCACTTTCGTTTTTTGTTGGGACTCCTAATGCCGCAGCACTGCTGAGTTCTGGATCCTGATTGGTCAGAAGGTGTTGATTAGTTTTCTATAACAGCAGCTCTGACAGTAGCGCAGGTTTATATTAATGCGCTCGTTATATTAATGCGCTCGTTATATTCATGCGCTCGTTATATTCATGCGCTCGTTATATTCATGCGCTCGTTCTAATACGTTATCGTATCGTATCGGGAACAACTGATTATAGCTGCTATAACATAAGTAACAACGTATTATATAGATGCTAACAACATTAACTGTAACTATAAATGGATAAAACGTATGACGTAGTTCTTTACTAAATAAAAACAATTGTGATGTTTGTTAAATTGCTGTGGTATAAGAGGAATAAAATAATTCACGACATGCTCTTATAAGAAAATAATCAACTTCGGTGCGGTAACTGGAACTCTTTGCATTGTTGATTATTTTCCTATAATAGCATGACATGGAGTGTTTTATTCCTTACTTAAAACACACTTTTAATGAATTAATACATAAACTAAAATCTCACAATTCCACAAATGACTGAACATGCTCTTAATATTTCCTAAATAATATGTAGAGGAAGGAATATTGGCCCTGTGAACGAGGAAGCGTCTCGCCTCGAACCTTTCTGCTCTTTACATACATAGATGACAACTTTTGAAGGGCCAACATGTTTTGGTTTGGCTCTTTTTATTGTCGGGGAAAAAACAGAGCTCTCCGCCCCTTTGGCACTTTGGTGTAATGCAGTGATGAAGTGTTTGCGTCATGTCCACCAGCCTGTTTGTGCATGTTGTGTTTAAATTTGTGAAGAAGGCAGGCTAAAACCTGCATGTTCACTCAGCTCTGATCCAACAACCTCTCTTAAAAGACTTGAAGTTTGAAGTGCAGGTTCAGGGTGAAGGGTTAGTTTATAGCATTTGTTGGTTTAATTGCAGCCCAGGAACTAAAACACCCTGAAAAGTGCCAGAACACCAGACTGTACCTGTCCTTGCCACATATATGCCTTTTGTACTTTGAATATGTATCTTTAACTCAGGAAAGTGAGTGTAGTGTATCCTTAACGCCTTTTTTCAAAGTATATAATTTAATTTTAAAGACGGAATTGTACCTTATAAGTTTTGAAGGTGCACATTCACTTTCCCAGGGAAATTTTCATAATAAAAGGAACATAAGATGTACTCTTCAAACGTTTAGAAAAGGGATTAGATAAACGTTTAGATAAAGTGTTTGACAGGTTTTGTTGAAATGTCACCAAAATAAAAATTTTTGCAATGTTTTAAAAACTTGCTGCACCAGTGGTACTCATTAATGTTAATGTTGCTGAACTATAAATGTTGTTGCGATGTGAAAAGGTTCCCATGACACCCAAAAAACATGACAGATTGAACATTCGTAACGTCAAATGTTTCTGGAACCATAATGTTCTGCTAACATAAAATTGCTAGCTTAGTAAACTTTCATAAAAGAGTTCTAAACATTCAGTTGTAGGAACCCTTAAGGGTTTCTCCAGAGTGACAGAAGAACCCTAAACAGTTCCAGATTTTTGAGTGTACTTACTGAAATAAGCATCACTGGTTAGTCATTGAATGACCAGGCTAACAGTCACTAACTGTTTATAATAGTGATGCTGTGGTGTGACCTGGAACGTATCTGCAGTTTTGTATTATTTTGTTTAGATTGTATGTGTAAAAGTGTGATATTTAGCTTGCAGATAGTTCCCTTAGCTATTGTTATGTTACTCATGTTTATAGCTTAAAATAGTGGTGAGATTTTCACTTTTTGACAAGGTATAAGCTATCCCTAATTACAGCTATCATCAAATAACATCACACCACGTTCCTTTTTTAAAAATATGTAAAAGTTAATCAATAGTAAGTATCATAAACATGCATTCACGTTTATTTAGATTTTTTAAATGATTTTTTTATACATATGGCAAGTGCCTTGGTGTATGACTTTAGGGTACTGTACACTACTGAAATGATGCCACAGTTCTGCAGTGCAGAACAGGAACTGGTCCAGGAACTGGTGAGTTCTCCATCAGAATAGTTCAGTAACCTGAGAACATATGAGGACACCTTATGTAGCGTGAGATCAGGCAATATTCAGGAAGTCTTTTCTCTCAGTTTGTGAGAATGCTGTCCGTATAGAACTAAGTCAGTGCTGATTAAAATTGAATATTGTGGTGTATCATCAGGGATTCCTGGTGGTCTAGCGGCTAAGGATCCTGTTCCTTAGCCCAGATAAGAATGGGAGGGTTGCGTCAGGAAGGGCATCCCGCATAAAACCTGTGCCAAATCAAACAATCGGACCAGTGATCCGCTGTGAATTTCATGTTTAAGTAGATTTTTCCCACAAATGAATTATTAATATTATTATATATTATTTTTTCCCTCTGACTGTGTCTCTGTAGTTAGTCGAGTGTGTCTAGGCAGCTGGAATCATCATGGCAGTAGGCGGCTGTGGACAGTTCTGCAAATGGATCGTCATCCTGTTCAACATACTCTTCATCGTAAGAAGCTCATTAATATTCATATTCACAATAATGAATAATGAATGAGGTTTCAACAGTGTTCAACAGTGTAAAGACCTCAGATTCAATATAGATGATCTGTCTTTCTCTCTCTCTCTCTCTCTCTCTCTCTCTCTCAGTTGGTGGGTATGGGTTTATTTGCAGGTGGATTGTACCTGCGCTTCAGTGCTGACGTGCCCAAGGATATGAAAACCAACCATTTCATCTTCAGTACGTAGTCGTGATACGTTTCAATTTTATCACATACTACATACTCATGATTTATGTAATTACATGCTAATTGTTTGTAAAATAATTTAAATAGACAGGTAAATTGTTGGATAGTTTAAAGAAGTAGGTTAGTTTAAGTACGAGTACAGAGACAATGAAATGCAGTTAGCATCCAAACAGTAATGCAAATAGCAAATAAGTCGAATGAAATCAATAAGAATTATAGTGCAATAAGTTAAGATAACAGTGTAGAGGTAAAGGTAAACAATATGATACAGTGGATACATACAGTAGATAAAATGCAGATGTGCAAATAGCAATCTGATATAAATAATTGTAGTAATGACATAATTGCAGTAAAGTGCAAGTACTTACAAATAATTGTAGATAACAGCAGTCATGTACGATACAGTATAGTATGGTGTCTAATGCTAATGTTTAGTTATTAGGTGGAGGCTGGCAGTTAATGCTTACAAGCTGAGTTCAGGATTAGTACAGCAGAAGGGAAAAAGCTGTTCATGAATCTTGTTGTGCAACAGCGCAGACTTGGTAGCGTTAATCCATCCATCCATCCATCCACTAATCCATCCATCCACCAATCCATCCACCATCCTTTGTACCATCCATCTATTTATCCAACCATTTGTTTTTGTCATTTCTTTCTCTCTGTCTCTGACTCTGTTTCTCTCTCTCTCTCTCTCTCTGTGTCTCTCTCTCTCTCTCTCTCTCTCTCTCTCTCTCTCTCTGTCTCTCTCTCTCTCTGTGTCTCTCAGTTGTTGGACTGTCCATAGCCATTGGTGTTGTGATTCTCATCACTGCTGCAATTGGAGATTACGGCTCCTGTAGTGAGAATAAATCTTCGATTGGTGTGGTGAGACACACACACACAAACAAATACACACACACAAACACACACACAGACCCCTATGACAGTGTGTACTCCTTCACTCTTATTGTAAATAAACAGTAAGTTGAGGATTGTGTGGTTTACATCTGTTTATGGATGTGGATGTGTTTTTTTAAAATAAGAAAACCTTATTAAATCCCACAACAACTGATGATAAAGCTGAGCCTGCTGGGTCTGAACCTCTGGATTCGGAGCTTTCTGCTGGGAGACCCCGGTCCGTCAGAATGGGCAGCTCCACCTCCAGCACCACCACACTGAGCACCGGTGCACCCCAGGGCTGTGTGCTCAGTCCACTGCTGTTCACACTGCTGACTCATTACTGTGCTGCAAAGTTCAGTTCTAATCACATCATCAAGTTTGCTGATGACATCATTAGCAAAAACGATCAATCAGCATACAGAGGGGAGGTGAACCAGCTTGCAGAATGGTGCAGACACAATAATCTATCTCTTAATGTTGATAAGACTAAAGAGATGATTGTTGACTTCATGAGGACTCGAGTAGACACTCACCACTGCACATCATCGGAACAACTGTGGAGAGAGTCAAAAGCTCCAGGCTTCTTGGTGTGCTCATGATGAAGGACCTCTCTTGGATTCTCAACACCACTTGCCTAGACAAGAAGACCCAACATTGTCTACACTTCCTGCGGAGGCTGAAGAGAGCCAAACTCCCCCCTCCCTTCTCCTCACTTCCTTCTACAGAGGGACGATAGAGAGAGTCCTGTCCAGCTGTTTCACCGTGTGGTACAGGAACTGCACAGCTTCCGACCGCAAGACCCTGCAGAACAGCTGCAAAGATCATCGTGGTCTCTTTACCCACCATTGACACCTCATACAACAACCGCTGCATCCGCAAAGCCACCAGCATTGCAGACGACCCTCTCACCCCTCTCATGGACGCTTTACCCTCCTGCCATCTGGCAGAAGGTACAGGAGCATCCGTGCCACCACCAGCAGACTCCGCAACAGTTTCTTCCCTGAGACAGTCAGATTACTCACCACCCTGCTGCCTCCCGACACTCACCTGGGCTAGTCAAACCCCAAACCCAGTGTGACTCTATACCACTGCACACCGCACTGTACAAAGCTGCATCAGACACTTTTACATTATGGAACTCGTTTTTCCTGCCAGTACTGCTGCTATACTTATACATCACACAATAGTTTACAGTTTACACTTTATTGTCCGGCGTGTTTATTGTTCTGTTCTGTGTATTTATTGTCTTGCACTCGTCTCAAACTGTTGTGTATTTGCACTTTATGTAGTCTTGTGCACTGTTCTGTGTTGCACCATGGTCCTGAAAAAATGACATTTCGTTCGAATGTATACATCTATATAGAGGAATGGCAATAAAAGCCCACTGACTTGACTTGACTGAGTGGAAACAAAAACTCAAACATCCTCTAAAAGAAAGAGAAGATGTGAAAAAAGAGGATGAAAACATTTATTTGAATATTCGTTCTAGCTAGCTAAAACTTTTTCCTTAACATAGTAGTTTGTAGTTTTTAATAGTGCCTTTAGACATGTAATTTCCCCAGCCCTGAAATTAGCCCCGCCCCCAAACTGAAAAATAACCCAGGGTTATTTCTACTGCTCATTTATAGATGGCAAAATGTTGCATTAATCCTGCTGGAAGTCCACAGTACTTACATTACCCAACCTCCATTTAAAACTAATTCCGTCTAAATAGGACATTAAAACAATAATAGAAAATGTTAGATAATCTAGCGTGTAGCTGGTTGGTAATGAGGTCTAACATTCGACTAACATTAGCTTCTGCTATAATTAATTGTGAATTTCCCGCTGAACACTTTCGAAGAGGAACTTTTTGGCTGGCACTGTTTTGATGACATCATCATGTCACTCTTTTTAAGAGTATTCACCAGAACAGTGTGTGACGCGTTCATGTTACTTTCTCCTTCTCTGCAGTACTGCTCTCTGCTGTTTTTGCTGGCTGCTGCAGCTGCCATCGGAGGGGGCGTGGCCTTTGTTAAGATTTCAGAGGTAAGTGTACATCACTGTAATATCATTAAAACTGCTTCTGTTTAGCTGGAGTTTGCGTGTCATTTTTTTTTTTTAAATTCAGTTCTCAGGCCATGTTGCAGAGTTTTACGCCACCATCTATGACCAGTACATGGCTACAGAAGACGTGATCCGAGCCTTCATCCTCAAACTGTTCCACAAATATGTATGTGCCACACACACACACACACACACACAAACACACTCTAACACGTATGTACAAGTGTGTTTAATAGCCGAAAGCCTGACTCTGTGTATGTGTTTGTCTACAGTTTGACTGTTGTGGCCTGGGAGGAGCTGTGCAGACGCTCATGGGTGCTACTAACATCTGTCCACAGCGGACATCCATTCTGGGAATTCCTGTCTCCACCTCTTCTGTAAGCCCCGCCCACTGAATTTCTGTGTTCTCTTAGCTAGTCAAGTTTCTGCTGTGTTTTATTTTTGGTTTGCAATTCACACAAAGAGTTTATGCTCTCAGGACTGATTGCATGAACTCGCCATGTGATTCAAAATTAGTGACTCGCATCGCTGTGACTGACAAACAGACTTCTCTAACGTGCCTTGCTCCAACAGCAATGATTATAACGTTTAACTAAGCAAGGCTATTTCTGAGGTACTCTTTAGCTAAACGAGGCTCTGGTTCTGAGGTACTCTTTAGCTAACTGAGGCTCTGGTTCTGAGGTACTCTTTAGCTAACTGAGGCTCTGGTTCTGAGGTACTCTTTAGCTAAATGAGGCTCTGGTTCTGAGGTACTCTTTAGCTAACTGAGGCTCTGGTTCTGAGGTACTCTTTAGCTAACTGAGGCTCTGGTTCTGAGGTACTCTTTAGCTAAACGAGGCTCTGGTTCTGAGGTACTCTTTAGCTAAACGAGGCTCTGGTTCTGAGGTACTCTTTAGCTAA
>CM040482.1:1009316-1021191 GCA_022758105.1 Pangasianodon gigas | reverse complement strand
TCGTCATCACTACACCCTGTTCACTCCAAATCTACACGTTTATCCCGGCTGTGTTCTATTTCTAATCGTCATCACTACACCCTGTTCACTCCAAATCTACACGTTTATCCCGGCTGTGTTCTATATCTCTCTTTCTCTGTTTTTCTGTTTCTCCCCGTCTGTCTGTCTCTCTTTCTTTCTCTCTCTCTCTCTCTCTCTCTTTCTCACACTCATAACGACTCGTATGGACTGAAAGACTCATACAGGCTCTTAATGACTCATAATGACTTAAATGGAGCACTAATGTTTTATAATGACTCGCAGTGAACTCAGTGACTCAAATGGAGCAATTATCTGCTTCATAGTGTTTTAATTTAGACATATAGAAGAGTACCTTTGTTTATTTTTTCTTCTATTTCCTCTCTCTCTCTCTCTCTCTCTCTCTCTCTCTCTCTCTCTCTCTGTGTGTGTGTGTGTGTGTGTGTGTGTCAGCGTGGCCTGGGTGGCCTTCACCTGCTGTATGAGCGCCGGAGTTTCCACTCTGAATAATTACACCAAGAAAGTGCTGATGTTTGGGACAAAGCCAAAGCCAGACTTCTACCCCTTGACGCCATTCTATTACCCCCCGGTTCCACCCCCTCCTCCTTCCATTCCCCCTCCATGCCCTCCTCCGCCTCCCCCTCTCTCCCCGCTCTCTCCGTACTTCTGCCCTCCATCTCCTCCTCCCTCGTTCCCTCCTGCGCCTCCATCTCCACACAACCTCACTCATCCCTCTCTCTCTCCCCTCCACTCACCTCTCTCTCCTTCTCCTCCTCTCTCTCCTACTCCTTCCATTATTCCCTCCATCTCTCCCTCCATCCCTGCTCTCGCTTTCTCTCCTCCTCAGCTATTAGATGAAGAATACAGCTCCCTGTAATACTTTTGATTTTTACCTGTAATCGTGTACGTGTGAGAAAAACCCATCATGATTCACCTGTAATAACTCACACACTGTGCTGCTGCTGGCGAAATCTCCACAGAGCTCCTAAAAAAACGACTATTTATTATTTAAATTCCTTTTAAATTTGTCTAATTCTAATTATTCATCTGATAATAATGTGTATAATGTGTTAATGTGTAATAGTGAGTAAAATGAACATGCTTTAATTTGTACTGAATGGAACTGGGTTGGTTAACAGGCAGCAGTTCTACAGGGTCTCTATTAGACAAACATCCACAGCTTCTTTCATTATCAGCTTTTAATGTCACTTATGGAAATTTATATCGCATCACTAGGAATTTTAAATGAAGTCATGAAATATTCCACAGTAAAGTTAGCATTATGTTAGCTGGTTCACTGGCTAGCGTTCGCTCGACGTTAACGGTATATTTTTAAATGATGCAGAGCTAACCGTTACCTCACGCAGTTCCAGCTGCTTATTCCTAGCTGTTTAACATAAAACACACTGCGCAGCTGATTATACACACTTCAGATAATGTTGTTTTGTGCTGTGTTTAAAAAGACCAGATGATCATTATCAGTATAAGTGCGTCACATGGTTTATTGAATCACATTTTTGATGGCTAGCAGCTGCTATGGTGTAACACAGGATTTAACTATCCGTGTTATTCATTTTTCCTTTCCTGTTTGAAAGCTATTAGCCAGCTAGCTACACTGAATGTTAAAACACAATATGTCATATTAAATGTAGTAAAAAAAAAAATTCTACCTAATCATCCACCTCAAAATTCTCTGCATTCTCGCAGCACTCTTGAATCCACCGCTCAGGGGAGAGACGTTTAAATATGTATTTTCTTCGTCATTATGGATTACTAGGTTTAAGTTAATGACAGAAGAGTATATTTAATCTATTTTAAATTAAATCTGTAACACAATAAAGTGAGCAAAAAAGTGAAGGGGTCTGAATCCTTTCTGAAGTCACTTGTGGACTCAGTACAGATACTGAGATATCGATATAGCGTTCCTGTAGATTCAACTCAATCATTCAACTGCACAGGTCTAAGAAAGACAAGCAGGATTACTGTTTTACATTTCCCATGAAAATGGCTGAAAACGGATGAAATGGTAACTGCTGTGGCCCTTAGCGTCTACATTTTTGAGAAACTGAAAATTCCATCATTTAATGAGCATGCTAGACCAACTTACAAGAAACAGTTTCTGCCTGTGAAACTGCAGAAACCTCTCCAGACTTAAATGATCAGACTACCTGTGACTTTATCAAACAGTAGATACTGTACTTAAGCCTGCAATTATCTCATCAGTGGAGAGAGAGAGACAAGCACAGACATTCCTGAGCATTCCCTCATCAGCCCATGTAGAACTTTCAGTGTAGACCATTCAGTCCCACCAAGCCAAAGTCTGATAGAGTAGTAATATGGAACTGACTGTAAAAGAAAAACCACCAAATATCACTTGGTCTATTGTTACATGTTAAAATGATTGGCTAATGCAGAGTTCATTGTCAACTTGTAAGAGGCTGCGCTACGCCGCCGGCAGCCAGCAGAGGGCAGCAGCAGCAGCAGGGCACGGTGAGAGCGGCTGTTCAGGAGAACTCAGTTTCCCAGAATCCTCCAGGCTGATTAACCCGGACTGCCTGCACCTGCCAGGCAGGATATTTAAGGCCAGCCTATGAGCCCTATGAGCCCTATGACCTTTGTAGAGAAGTGAATGGTCTGGTATATCAGGGCTTTGCTTGATTTTTCACACAAAATTAAGAGAAAACTGGAAAGGAAAAATAAGAATTGAAAAGAGAAAGAAAGTGAAAAGAAAAACACAAAGAAATAAGGGATCAGAGAGAATTAAGGTGTGATGAAGAAGGATAGAGACTCTAAGACAAGGATATAAAACAGAACTGAAAAGAAGAGTAAAACTTAAACGTAATAAAATATATGATAATATATATGTGAAAACCTCTCCCTGAAGAGTTCTAAGTTTTGGATGTCTATTCCCCTTTTTGTTATTTTATCTCTTCCCTGTTTAATAAAGAAGCTTCCTTTGTTTGAGTACGCCATTTTAGCGTCTCCTTTGTTTAGTTTTGCCCACTTTTTCAGTCAATAATCACACCCACACCCTTCCCTTAACTTTATTCTTCTCTTCTAGAAACCCTGCTGTTCACTCTACTGTGAATACTAGCTGCTTTATTCTTTTTGCTTTACGTGGAAAATAATCATGATGGTTTTGGGACCAGTCCTTCACAATCAACAATCAAATTTAGTCTGATGATATTTAACGGTTATAAATATTCTGCCACTGATACTTCAATGAGCTGGATAAAGTGTGTACTTGCTAGTGCAGTAAGTAAAGTTGTAGGTGTACATCAATATCTCTACCTGGATATCCTGGCAGTTTGGTAGTTTTTCTGTGACTGGGTGATGGTGCATGCTGGTTTGCTGAGCTTTACGTGAAAGTTAATATTGTATTAATAGAGCAGATTAATTTAGATATATCAGTTGACGTGAAATATCTTTCTCATGACCTAATGATAGTATAATCCCAGGCGTATTGTCTTTTTTTATTGTCAGAGCTAGCCAACAAATCCTGAGCAGAAGTCTATTACACATACAGAAGGTTATACTGTACAGTCACTGAGTGAGGAGCAGTATTAAGTCCCTGTCTGATAGTTTGATGTAACCACAGAATGTAATGCTGAAATGTAGGTTGTGGCTGTAAATACACTCAAAACACTATGTTGTGTCATTTGAGACCATATATTAAATACATAAATATGACATTATTAATTCATTAATAATATCCTTTTAAAGTTTGAATGACTGAATATCACTTTAATGATGCTGACTAAATCCTGCTTGGCATTCTTTATATTAATATTTTAGTATCATTTACTGGTAAACATCAGAGGCATCTAAGAAGAGCTTCATCCCTATTCAGGATCATTAAGATTCATTTTTATACAAATAGCAGTAAAATAGAAAAGGAAGGAAGGATACAGCAAAAATAAATACACATGAGAAATTCACTCATGCGAAGGTCACTTAGCAGTTATTTCTGATGAACCTCTGAGGGACTGTGTCTCCCCCTGCTGGCCATTCCCATGCATTAAGTAGAAGTCATCACATTAAAATAAATGACAGGATTATATTACACAGGATTATATGCTCTTCTAATACATTATTGTTTCTATAGTAACAGCTCATTCACAGGGACGCTCCAAGTAATCTGAGACTAATAATAAAAACATATAAAAAAAACAACAAAGTAAAATGGATAATCATTTATGTGGTGACGTTTTTGTTAGGAGACATTTATTTAACATTTCTGGAAGGAGTCTCCAGTGTCAGTGCTCTGTAACAGTTACGGTGCTTTGCAGAGTTTCCCAGCACAGGAAAGTCTTCAGGACAGAGGAGTTTACTTTCCGGTTTCTCAGTAAAATGACAGGCTGTGTTTTGTTGAGAGAGAGAAGAGCGAGAAAGGCTGCGAGGGAATGACTCTGTGCTGCAGTACTCACTTGTCTCTCGGACGTTCCACAACATTAAATCTAACTATAAATCTAAAAACTATAAATCATTAAAATTATGTTCATTAATAAATGAAACATTGCACCCTTCGGCAAATCGCTGTGGTGTAAGTGGAACAAAACACTCCTGAGTGTGCTGATAGATGAAAACAGTCCAGTGGGGAAGAGTAACAGAGTTAGAAATACATAACGTTAATGTTCGTATAATTACATTAAGTGATTTCATGACTTTTATTTGCCATTTTCTTTCTTTCTTTCATCTCTGATTTGGAGGGAAGAAGTGTTGGAGCAGCCATTATAATATAATATAATTAAATGTAATTGAAATACTTTTCACAACACAATGCAGAGATGAAACCATCAGTCACACTGAGTGCAGTCGGTTACAGTCTTCACACATCAGCTTAGAAATTTCACTTGCAGGTCAAAAATTATAAAACATTTTTCACTTACTTTCATACACTGGAAAAAAATTTAATTAATTCATTAAAAAAACATCTTAGCGAGTAAAATTATACTACACACCTGAGCAAAAAAATGCACCAAAATGGCAAATATTAAGATTTTAATGGTCTTAACAACAAATCATTGTTTTAGAAAATTAGCTTTATAGTAATCTAATCATGAGAAATTTTATAAAAATATGCTAAATTGTGATTTTTAGACAAAACACACACACACACTACTTTGGGATCAAACTTTAATACACACTGCATAAAAAAAAGATCATGTAACAAAAATAAAACTAAAGATTAATCATTCTTAGTGTGCTTTTTTCACAATCGTTTACACACTGTTTGACTCCGGGGACTTTTACTGTTAAAATCAGAGAAAATTATTTTATAATTTTATTACAAGCATGCATTATGAAAAATACAGAATGTGAAATAAGTGCGTAGAAATTAGAGGAAATCTGCAGCTGCGTGTAACGATTAGGACAATGAGTGAGCTTTTTCTCCTAACTCCAAGGACCAATCAGAATTCAGCGTTACGCAGAGCCGTGTAGTGAGTGTGTGTGTGTGTGTAAACAAAATGGAAGCACACAAGAAACTAAAACTAAACAACACCATATTTACACATGAAGAGAGATTTATGCAAATAAATGGTATGCAAAATTGGATTATTTGTATTAAAATAGCAACTAATACACAGTTACATTTCATTCCAGTTATTTGTAATTCATTAAAACATATTCATATTCATATTCACCCAGAATATAAAAATATTTCTAACATTATAAAAGTGGTACATTACGGTATAGAATAAATTTTAAAAATCTAAGAATTTTCCCCACAAATGTAACAGCGTAATTTTTAATTTACTTTAAAGAACTAATCCATTATTTATTCAGCTTTTGCCACAAACACACACACACAAACCCTTTGTCACTCTTTTCTGATTTTCTTTTTTTCTTCTTACTTCACCATTTTCTAGTTTATGGATTAATTATGTGCATAATTAATGCATGCAAATTATTCTTATGCATAAAAACATAAACAATCTGCTCCTTCTACAATACAGTGATGTGTAGCTGATCAAGCTCTGTGCGTGTGTGTGTGTGTTTGTGAGAGAGAGAGATAGAGAGAGTGTGTGTGTGTAGGAGTGTGTGAGCTCCTCAGGTTGTTTTCTTGCGCAGGATGAAGTAGATGATGCAGGAGATGAAGCTGAAAGCGAAGGCGATCCAGGCGATGATGAAACTCGGACCGTACCATCCAATCTCATTCTTGTGGAAAATATCAGTGTAGATGGAGGCAGCGATCATAATACACAGACCTGAGAGTGGGACAGACAAAGAGAGAAAAATGGATGGAGAGAAAGAGAGAGAGAGACATTATTATTATTATTATTAGTAGTAGTAGTAGTAGTAGTAGTAGTAGAAAGAGAGTGCTATTGCTCTCCTCACCACCAGAGGGCGCCGTGTGTTCCAGCATTTGATACACAGCTAGCACCTTACACCTGAGTGTTCCTCTATCAGATCCTTTTTAAGAAACTAAAACCTCTGGTCTAGTCAAAGAACCCTTAAATGGTTGTTTTTTCGAAGAGTGCACTAGAGGAAAAGTAAGATATAGAAGAAAATGCACTCTTGGAAAATAAATGTCTAATCTAGAACTCTTCAAGGATCCTCAGTTCTGCTCTGGGGGAACGTTTAAAGGTTCTCTGTAGAACTTTTATCCAGCCACAGAACCTTCAAAGAGTTTACAAAATTTTCCTGTTAGGAAAAAGTCAGCTCTTCACCCCTTCAGCGTTCATTGGTTGTCCCTCTGGTGGAACCCTTAAAGTCCTCCTTATCAGAAAAGGTTCCAAACCCTGAAGAAAGCTAGAGATCCTTCATCTATCCAGTGAACCCGTGAAGGCTTAGTTTTTCTGAGTGTACTGAGAAAAAAATGGCAAATTTAGAAAAAAGGAATTCTTATGGGGAAAAAGACCTCGGTTCCTCGGTTGTCCCTCTGGAGGAACTCTTAAAGTTTCTGTGAAGAATCCTACAACAAAATCTTTTTTCTCTAAATAAACTTTATACAAATAAAATTTGACTTTGCTCTCCTCACCACCAGAGGGCGCTGTGGCTTCCAGCATTTGGGACGCAGCCTTGACATACCTCATATTCATATCTGATTTGGGACAGAGCCAAATGTTGTGTTCTCAGGCCCTGCATCCTAATCAAACCCACACACACTTTATATATTTTTAATTTGAAGCTCCGGACAGAGGGGGCGGGGCTTTTCTGCTCCTCAATGCCAATTGGTCGTCCCCTTTTCAGACCTACATACCAACAGTTTCCAAGCAAGGGTGGGGCTTGAGATCAGTAATGAGAAGGGCAGCAGGACCTAAAGAGAGAGAGAGTGTGTGTGAGTGTGTGTGTATGTGTGTGTGTTTCCTTACAGGACAGCAACTGGAACACTCCAGATAAGATGAAGCGTTTTCCTTTGGCCAGTGTGAAGAGCTGAGCGAGGAACACGAACAAACCAATACCCGAAAACACACACGCTAATATGGAGCACGCCTGCACTGCCTGGAGATAATCTACACACACACACACACACACACACACAAAACAAGACAGAAGAATATGAGTGACAGCAAAAAATGAGCACAATAACAACAATAGTTGTTTTACATTTGAAACTATTTTAGCAAAATAAATAAATAAATAAATCCTTGAGTAACACCAGAGTTACACACACACACACACACACACACAATCATAAGTAAATTCTGTGGTCAGTCTCTCACACACACACACACACACACACACTGCATTTCATTCAGTTATTACACTCCACTCTGTCGATACTGATCATACATTTATTTCTGTTGTTTTTTTTTTAAACGTGTGTGTGTGAGACTGACCCCAGAATTTACTTATGATTGTGTGTGTGTGTGTGTGTGTGTGTGTGTGGGGGTACCTTCAGGATAGGTGTTTGGAAGCGCCGTATAGTTCCACTGAGCACCGTTCCGAAGCCAACGAGCCCAGATATCAGTGGACATCACGCCAGTAGTCCACCAGGCCTAAAGACAAACAGAGAGATGGAAAACTTCTTCAATTCATAATAATTAGCATCAGCATTTATTAGCGACTTAATATCTTAGAGTGTCAGCTTGAACCGTTCCATCGGCTGTCATGTACAGATCAAGAAATATGAGGAATAAAACCTGAAAATCTAAACATTAAATGACATAAAATGTTATTGTTTACAATCATAAGAGCTTCAGCCGCCATTTTGAATAAAAATAAAAGTGAATTAATGAGCGGTATCAACTCGATCCCTAATGAAAGTGATGGAACGACGCTTCATTTTGCCGAGAGGACTCAGGTGAGGGGACGTGTGTGTGAACAGCTAGGAAGTAGGAAGTGTTTATATCATTTACATTTACTATTAAAGTATTAAAACCATTATTACAGCAACACAGTAGCACAGCTCTGCTTTAAATGTGTCTAAGAAGAAGTTTTCCTGTTCCTGTTCGGTGTTCCTCGGGCTTCTGGTTTAGGTTGTCGGTTTGTTTTTTGCTCTTTATTTTACAGCCTATGGACTGTTTATTGTGTTTAAAAACAATAAAATGTCCACCAATCATCCATAGCTGCAAGAAAAGCTTAATTTCTTTTAACCAAAGAGATGTTTTTATGATAATAAGATTTCCTCGTACATAATTGTGTTATGAATTCATCAAAATAAATTCATCTCTCTGAGAAATGGGATCAAATTCACAGCCGTATACTTTCACACGCTCAGTCAGTAAATCAATATTCTATACATAAATAATAATAAATATACATAAATAAATAATTATACACTGGCTAAGTCTTATTATTGTGTTTCTGTGTGAGAAACTGGAACACAAATGAGATCAGTTTTATGTGATGAATCTGGCACTAATGCTGAAAACTTCTTGAATGAGTTTATAGAACTTGACAGGAAATGCTAATCTTCTTCTTCTTCTTCATCATCATCATCATCATCTACATCTTCTGCTTCAAATGAACAGGAATAAAAAGTGCACTGCACAGGAGGGCGTTGTTTATAAGATCCGCTCTCCACTCGTTCGCTCCTTTAGTCTTGTGGTGATAATGAGATGACGTGTAGAAAAGGTAAGACATTTTTGTCATTTTTGTCATTTTTGTCATTTTTGTCATTTCTGCTGACATATGAGAGAACAGCATGACATTTTTAACATGACTCACATTTTCGATGGTGGCAGTGAGCAGGAGGATGACTGTAGCAACGTGCAGGAGAAAAATGCCAGCGAGGAGGAACAACATGATGCCTGAGAGAGAGAGAGAGAGAGAGAGAGAGAGAGAGAGAGAGAGAGAGAGAGATTAATGTATATGATGTTGCATTACTGTTTTTTTCACTTTATATCTTGTTCAATTCCTACTTCTCTTGCTCTGTTGTTTGATGCTTTGGCAATACAAAATATTTTGTCATGCCAATAAAGCACACATTGAATTGAATTGAATTGAATTGAGAGACAGAGAGAGAGAGAGAGAGAGAGAGAGAGTGAGTGTGTGTGTGTGTGTGTGTGTGAGAGAGAGAGAGAGAGAGACAGTGTAATAACAGGTAATACCACTGTATTATTAGCGCTAATAACAGTAGTGTGTGTGTGTGTGTGTTCTGTAATCATGTAGTTAAATATCATCACAGCTGACTGATTCCTCGACTGATATAACGTACACAGTTGTTTTTAGCACAGTGTGAAAGCTCACAGGGTCTTTTTCAGTCTTTTCAGTGACGAGTCATTTGAGTCAGTTCAGTTAAATGATTCATTCACACTCGTTCATTGTTATTTTCTAATACGCTAATGTCCATGATTAGACAGATAGTTTTTCTCACTCAGCCCTTCATACAACACCACTGCAAGCAGGGAGTAAAATCTCACTGACTCAAAGAAACGGATCTGAGACATGACTGAAAGATTCACAGACTCACTGAGCGAGGATCAGGATTAAATATGTCGTATAGAACATATAAAAATGTAACACAAACCCACGTAAAATCGGTGTGTTTAATAATCAGGTATGTGTCTGAGTGGAAATGTTGGCCTCCATGTTTTAATTTTACGCCAGCAGCAACAACATAAATAAATGAACCAAATAAATGACTCAGTGAAAACTGACTCACTTCAGTGACTCTTTCATGAATGAAATAAGGATCAGTATTCTTCAGAAAAAAGCACCGCTACAACTGATTTCACTGATAAAAACACACACAGTCTGAGTGTGTGCTGATGACACAAAGTGCATAGCTTTCACTTAATATCCCCACCCAAAACCACGCCCATTACGTGTGTGTGTGTGTGTGTGTGTGTGTGTGTGTGTGTGTGTGTAGGTATTTTGTGCAGTTATTTTCAGGGAGTGGCATTTTGGTGCAAAGCTTCAGACACGTTACAACTCATCCAGAAACATAGCATTCTTTCACCACTTGTCTGTCTGTCTCTCTCTCTCTCTCTCTCTCTCTCTCTTTCTGTCACTCTCTCTCTCTGACTTTCTCTCTCTCTCTCTCTCTCTCAGTTCAGTTCAGTTCATCAGTGCTTTATTGGCATGAATGTTATAAATCACATTGTTGCCAAAGCAAATAGTGCAAGTAGATCAAACCAATATATATAACATATATACACACTCTGTGTGTATCTCTCTCTCTCTCTCTCTCTCTGTCTCTCTCTCTCTCAGTCTCTCTCTCTCTCTGTCTCTCTCCCTCTTTATGTCTCTCTCACTCTGTGTCTCTGTCTCTCTCTGTCTCTCACTCTGTGTGTATCTCTCTCTCTCTCTCTCGGACTCTCTCTCTCTCTCACACTCTCTCTGTCTCTCTCACTCTCTCTGTCTCTCTCACTCTCTCTGTCTCTCTCTCTCATTCTCTGTGTATCTCTCTGTCTCTCATTCTGTGTGTATCTCTCTCTCAGACTCTCTGTTTCTCTCTCTCTATCTATCTGTTTCACTCTCTGTGTGTGTGTCTCTCTGTCTCTCCTTCTCTGTCTGTCTTTCTGTCTCTTTCTCTGTCTCTCTCTATCTATTTCTCTCTGTCTCACTCTCTGTGTGCATCTCTCTCTCTGTCAATCTTTCTGTCTCTCTTTTCTCTCTCTGTCTCTCACTCTCTCTAAAAAGTGTTTAGCACCAAAGACAAAGTGGACTTTTGATCACACACACTCACATGCACCCTCACGCACATACACACACATACACACACATACACACACACACACACACACACACACACGCACGCACACACAGAGCAGTTTGCTCCACCCATCAACCGATTTTAAAAAATGCAACTGTCTCACCTGAAGGACCTTAACCAAACACACCTGAAGATGTTTGAGCACGTTGATCCGAAGAGGATTACACACACACACACACCCTCTTTCACACACATTCTTGAATGAATGTACTCATAGGGACCACAAGTTCTTATAAGTACAGTAATGTTAGAGAATGAAACACACACTTATTTCTATCCCTCAGATCACCATTGATTTATTAATGTAGCCAAATAATGCTGTGCCCATGTACAACCCCTAAACCCAACACTAACTCCTAACCCCTAACTCTGGACCAATCAGATTTCACCATTTTCAGGAGAAGTGAGGGTCAGATTCATATCTGAGTAATCGATAGAAATCGAGCAGTTATCCATGGCGATGCATTTTATACAAAGTAAAAAAAAATCCTGTTACAAATCTACAACTGCAAAGTTACACAGTTTTTCAAAGAAAAGGCTACATTTTTGTGAGACAGCACAAGTTCAGTCAGTGCTTATGGTTCCAACTTAGTGATGATCAAGTTATGAGTTCAAATCCTATGACTGTGTAAGAGAGACAAATCTTTCAAAAGGTCCCCACTAGGTTAAAATTGTCACATGTTCCTGGACAAATTAGGACATTTGTACCTCACAACCACATAGATACAAGTGCACACACACACACACACACAC
>CM040482.1:964689-995752 GCA_022758105.1 Pangasianodon gigas | reverse complement strand
CCTAGAGTAGCCAGGAATGAGACACACCAGGAGTAAACTCAAAAATGTGATATATTGTGATGTAATACAGACTGTATACAATTGATGTACACCACAAATAAACTGGAACAACTTCAGGGTGGACCAAGGCCAAAATAATAAACAAAACCACTGTTAAGGGAACTAACTTACCTAAAAAGAAAAAATGCAAAACAGAAGAAAATTCTCTTCCCTAACTCTTCCCTTACCAAAAACAGAGACCAAAACCCACACCTGAAAGAAATGGCAGTTGCGCCCATACTACGTGAATATATACAATGTCAAAATCACCACAGCATAGATTCTCAAGATTAAACCAAGGAAATTAGATCCAGGTTTGAACTAATACTATTTGAGCAATAAAAACTTGAGTAACATGAGTTGTGCTTGCTTGAAGTGACTCAGTCAGATTTAGTTCTTCAAACAATGTTGTAACTGAGTTCTCATAATTCAGATAAGTAAATATGACATTTAAACAGATTTGAGTACTGATTACTCATTTCATTTAGTCATTGCCACTGTTAGGTTTTTACAATGTACCATAACTAAGCATACTACAGGGTGATGTAAAAATGAAGTCAAATGAGTTCAACAAACTCCAAACTGTCCAGATCAGCACCCTTCTGTAGGTAGGACAATCAATAATATTTTACAGGGCTTTCAATAATTTGCCCAACAATAATTTGTTAGTATAGCAGCCAGATATACAATGCAAAAGACAATTCTGCCATTCAAATTCACCTGTGCTCCTGAAGGTAACTTTATTGATTCTTTTTCCCCTTATTGTGTTGACTCAATGTGCTACTGCTTTTACTGGTCATACATGATAGTGAATAGGCCACTCCTCTTTTTTTTTTTTTTGGTTTTACATTCAGCATAAAGCAGCAGCAGAGACCAGTCATATATCTTCTTTTGAGGTGTCTGAGGTAATGCTGCTATCAATTTCTTTTAGCTTGTTTAATTGTGATGCAGATGGGTAATGTGTGTTTTGTGGAAATTCTCTTAATAGATGGAAAAAGAAATGGCTCCCACAATAATGGACAAGTAAGCTGCATTTCTTTGAGCAAATAAGATATTTTAATTCTTCTTTATGATCTAGAACATTATGTTAATGAAGCTGTTCTAACAGTGGATTTCTATGAAACTTATTTTGCAATGATATGTTGTTAATAAACTCACACTTATCCTCTTATTTCTGTCATTAACCAATGTGTTCTTTTAAAAGCGCAGAGCTGTGTGTCAGCTTAGACAATTTTAAAAGAAATGCTGCTGTCCTAGTGAACAAAGCCTCTGAGCTTACCACCCAGCTTCCTGGTAGTAGTGGTATTGGGATATTGGAAAAGGTAAGTGTAAACTTGTCATGTTTTAACACTCAGGTTTAGTGGGGCTTCAGCCCCTTGTCATAGGCAATGGCAGGAATAACAATATGCAAGAATAATCCTTGCTCTCTCTCTCTCTCTCTCTCTCTCTCTCTCTCACACACACACACAAACACACACACACACTTGATGTTTATTTTTATCTCAAGATGATCCATAGCATCCTGTTCTTTGGGAATATACATGAAGAAAAGTACGGACCAGAGGACATCTTTGGCACACTCCATGATAAGATCAGAGAGCGCTTCCCAGAGCCATTCAGTCAGTACACAACCTGTGTACCTCAAAAAACACCTTTCTCCTACTTTCTGGAACTGGTTAGTGAAACACACGCTTTCCTGTTAGTGTTAGAAATCATTAAGTTCTATTTCTCCCCTCCTAACCACCAGGGACAGTGTTTAAACTCCTAGATACCTTCTTATGCGTATGTGAACACATGCTGAGACCTTAACACAAAGTCACATGGTGACTGTAAGAAGTATTTTACTGTAAAATTCTATCATCAACGGTTTTCTGTTCTCACATCATATACAGGTCACTCTGAAAGTATTGGAATGGCAAGGCCTGTTCTGTTGTTTTTGCTAAACCTTGAAGACATTTGGGTTTGAGATCAAAAGATGAATATGAGACAATAGATCAGAATTTCAGGGTTCATTTCCTGGTATTTATATCTAGACATGTTAAACAACTTAGAACATGGCACCTTTGGTGGTAGACCACCCACTTTTTAGCTGAGCAAAAGTATAGAAACAGAGAGTCTTAAAGTAAATAACACTTAATGTTTGGTTGCATATTCCTTGCTTGCGATAACTGCATCAAGCCGGTGTCCCACTGACATCACCAAACTGTTGGTTTCTTCTTTTGTGATGCTTTTCCGGGCTTGTAGCGCAGCTTCTTTCAGTTGTTGTTTGTTGTGGGTTTTTTTTTTTTGTTCAGTCTCCTCTTCAGGAGGTGAAATGCTGCTCAGTTGCGTTAAGATCTGGTGATTGACTTGGCCAGTCTAAAACCTTCCACTTTTTTCCCCTGATGAAGTCCTTTGCTTTGTTGTCAGTGCTTTTTGGGTCATTGTCTTGCTGCATGATGAAGTTCCTCCCAGTTAATTTGCAATTGGCAAACAGAATGTTTCTGTAGACTTCTGAATTCATTCTGCTGCTACCATCATGAGTTCCATCAACAATAAAGATTAGTGAGCCTGTTCCAGAAGCACCCATGCAAGGCCAAGCCATGATGATGAGCTTGTATGTTTTGGATCATGAGCAGATCTTTTTTCTTTCAGATCTCACTTCTTTCTCTACACTTTGGCCTTTCCATCACTTTAGTAGAGATTAATCTTGATTCCAGAACTTTTGTGGCTCATCTCTGTATTTCTTTGTGAATACTCTTCTTCGAACCCAGAGTAGACATTCAGAGCTTTTAATTGTTTAATTAATTGTTATAAACAAACAACCTAAGAGGACACACCTGGGCAACAAGAAACCTCTCACCTGTCAGTCACGTGTTCCAATATTTTTGATCACTTGAAAAATGGGGTGGGTCAATCAAATGGTGTCATTCTAAGTTGTTTAACACATCTAGACATAAATGTCAGGAAATTAAAGCTGAAATTCTGATCTATTGTCTCATATTCATATTTTGACCACAAACTCAAATGTATTCAGTGTATAGTAAAAACATAAGAATTGGCCTTGCTGTTCCAATACTTTTGGAGGGGTTAAAAGGGGCATGAGCTGGTTTCCACTATTCACACAGCTTCAGCGCGAAGAGATTACAAGCTATAATACAGGAGTCATGCTCATCTATCAAATATTTAAGCTCTGTGGAACCTGGGGATGAACACCAGTGACATATTCACTGTCTCAGCAGTAACTGCAGAAGAGAAACTTTGGTCTTTGTTTCAGACGTCCCCTGTGCTAATCAAGCAGAGATGCTGAGACACCTAGGACAGGACATACAGTGGATCTTCAACATTTTGATTTATGGATGTCACCAGGTGTGGCTGGCACAATCTTAAGTCCAGCGTCAATTTTTAGTTCTGCAGCCAAAGAAGCCCTGGAAAGAAGGGCACAGGTTTCAGAAGCAGAAACTAGAACACCCAAATGCCACAAACTTTCTCATCACCTAGACACCCTCATAAGTTATGTCAGCCTCAGACAAGCTCTAAACAGATAAGTGCCTCACTGTTAGGCAACTGAGCACCCTCAACTGACCTGTGGCTTGACCACCAAAACATGCATTCACCATGTGACTGTGTGGTAAACGTCTCAGCATGTGTATGTACAATCATAAGAAGATATGTAAGTGTTTAAACACTAACCTTGGGAGTTATCTGGTTTTAATAGAACCACAGTTACAAGCATAACTAGTGTTTCTTGTTTCCCAAAATGTTTTTGGCATAATTATCTTATTATTGTTATTCCATGTTTACTGAAATTTAGATTTTTTTTCTAGGTTGTGAAATTTTGCGACCATGCGGAAGACAGAGTGAAGGAAAAACTGTCTGAAACACTACGTGAGTGTGGAAAATCAGGTGATCTATACCCACTAATTGCAGTTGTCATATGCATCTGTGAGATTGGTGACTCCAGATATTATGGAGCATCTCTGTCCTGTGGAAGTGACAAGGTGAGAGAGATCATGACCACTGTGTCCTGTCTGCATGTTTGGCATCCGAAAGTTTCCTCTGCTGTGATGTCTGTGTTTCCTGATGACACCGCGAAAGAAGCACATGGGATAATACTCCCAGATTCAGTGAAATGTAAGGCATATGCAGTGGTGAAAATCAGCAAGTTGAAACGACCTTGTAAACGCTGCAGTGATCTTTTTTCTTTGCCTAATAATACAGATGTTTTAAATTACCCTGGTAACTGTGCTGAGACTGAGGCAATAAGTAACTTCCTCCATGCTGAGCCTGGACTAAAGGTCGAAGAAACCTTTAAGCTAGAAATGGTCAGGAGGGTGAAAGACAAGTATGAGTATGATGTCAGTGTTGTCTATGTTTAAAATAGATTAAATAGCTAATCTGAGAAAACAACAGTGCTAATGCTAATATTACTAGCAATTACTATCTATATGAATATGAGCAGACATTACTTTATGGACAAACATACGATTGTTATTGCTTTTAGTTATTAAAAATTTACATTTAGCATTTTGCCCCTTAAACTACAATAGATACACCATTGGCAGCACAGATAATACATTCTTAATGCTGATCATGTAAAAGGTAAACAAAGATAAAGAAACATTTTTGGGACAAATTACCTTTTGGAATTACCTTGAAATCATTTTTTAAATAAAATGCTAAACGAGGAGAATTGAGATTGCTGTGTTTCTTTAATTCAGTTCAACTGAATTTTATTTGTATAGCACCTTTAACAATGGACATTGTCAGAAAGCATCTCTACAGAAATATATAAATACAAATAAATTCTAAATTCAAATTCATGAATTTATCTCTTATGAGCAAGCCAGAGGTGAGGCGAGTGGCAAGGAAAACTCCTTGAGACAATATGAGGAAGAATCCTTGAGAGGAACCAAACTCAAAAGGGAACCCATCCTCATCTGGGTGACACCGGATAGTGTGATTATAAATAATTCCCTTCTATAACTGTGTACTATATGGTCAAAGAGTGTGATTGTGCAACCAGGAACTTATGAGCTTATGAGCAACTTATGAATATAAGCATCAGAGTCATTTCTGAATTCATTATAGTTTTATCATGAAGCATCTAAACACCCCATGAAGCATTTAAACACCCCAGTTCACCACAACACTCTATGCCCATGAGCCCTCCCAATCTGCTCCTTTACCTAAGAAAAATCTATTAACAAAAGGCTTGACTAAACAAATACGTTTTCAGCCTTGGCGTAAACACTCATAACTGTTCCATAACTGTGGATCTTTGTAAGAGAAAACTCTGCCCACTGCTGTAGCCTTCACTAGTTGAGGTACCAACAAAGAGCCTGCACCTTTTGATCAAAGTAGTGTTGGCCGATCATAAAAGACCAGATGTTCGCTCAGGTATTGCAGCACGAGACCATTCAGTGCTTTATAGGTCAATAGTAGTATTTTATAATCAATACAAAATTTGATTGGGAGCCAATGCAGTGTGGATAAGATAGGGGTGATGTGGTCATATCTTCTGGTTCTAGTAAGGACTCTCGCTTCTGCATTCTGGACTAACTGGAGCTTGTTTATGCTCCTACTGGAACAGGCAGACAGTAAGGCATTACAATAATCCACCCTAGAGGTAACATTATAGTTAGTGCTAGTGATATTATCTACATGAGCTTCAAATGAAAATCTGGAGTCAAAAATCACACCAAGGTCTTTTACTGCTTGTCTTTTACTGTTACCTTAACGCCAACAACATTTTCTAGTCTATTGAGGAGAATAGTATGATCAGTGGTATTAAAGATCTAAGCACTAAGATCAAGCAACAAAAGCAAGGAGACACAACCCTGATCAGAGGCCAGTAGTAAGTCATTTACCACTTTTACCAGCGCTGTCTCTGTGCTATGATGAGGCCTAAATCCTGACTGATACATTTCCTGAATGTTATTCCTATGTAAGTATGAGCATAGCTGCTGTGCTACAACCTTTTCTAGGATCTTGGAGATAAAGGGGAGGTTTGATATTGGTCTATAGTTAGACAGCTGACAGGGGTCAAGGTTAGATTTCTTAATCAAGGGTTTGATAACTGCTAGTTTAAAAGTTTTAGATACATAACCATTGCAAATGGAAGAAATGATTATTTTTAGAAGAGGTTTGATTGCTTCTGGTAGTATCTGTTTGAAGAAAGGGATGTAGTACACAAGTTGATGATTGTGATGAGGAAAATAGTGAAATTAGTGTGGTCTTTTGAAGGGGAGTAAAAGATTCGAATCACTGATCTCTTATAGTTATATTGTTATCTACTGCGTTAGTTATCAAACTGTCTGACTTTAAATTTATAGTCTGAATTTTCAACTTTGTCAATGAAAAAAATACATGAAGTCATTGCCACTACATATGGATGGTGTGCATGTGTAGTAGCAATGACTTTATTTTTGTTATCTTTTATTAGAGTGGTGAGTCATGTTCACTAAGAGATTTTTGGTCCTATTACTTTCTGATTATCCCCTATTGAATCTAAAATGGACACAACTGCTGTTCTCAGAGGTTCTTCCAAGTTATCAAAATGAATATTAATGTCTCCAATAACTAATACTTTGTCTAAAGAAACAACCACGCTTGAGATGAAATCCGCAAATTCACAAAGGAAATCATGGGGTTCTATAGATAATAATTAGCAGAATCGTCTGGGTAGACTTTTTTCTTTTTTTTGTGGCTACATATGTTATGTTAGTATAAAGAACTTCAAATACATTGTATTTATGTCCAGGTTTTTATGTGATGCCTAGATTATCATTATAAATAACTGCAACACCTCCTCCTCTGCCAGTTAGACTGGGAAGATGTATGCATTTGTATCCAGGAGGACAGGACTAGCTTCATTTAATGCTACATACTCATTTGGTTTAATCCATGTTTCTGTTAAACACAGTACATGAAACTCTTGATCAGTAATAGTTTCATTTACAATAAGCACTTTAGATGTAAGTGATCTAATATTTAACAGTCCTAGCTTCAGATCAAAGGTGCTGGCTGTGCAGTCAGTATGATCTCATTTTATGGTAGTTAGGTTAATAAAACAAACTTTTTGAGTATTTCTACATTTTTGTTTAGCTCAGGGAACAGACACAGTCTCAATATGTTGGAATCTGTGTGATGACTCAGTGAAGCTAGCAGACAGTCGGTTCAGCTTGCTTGTCTGCTCCCTGGCCTTGGCTCTGGATTGTCACAGATTAAGTAGGCCTGTTCTGAGACTATGAGGTATGCTGTAAGAAGTGAGAGGAGCACCTTCCCAAGTGGGATGGACACCATCCCGCCCTAACAGGCCAGCCTTGCCCTCAAAATTACTCCAATTATCTATAAAGGCCTCACGGGTTTCAGGGCATATTCATGCAGGTATTTAATCAGCCAATCATGTGGCAGCAGCACAATGCAAAAAGAGCTTCAGTTAATGTTCACATCAAACATCAAACATCAAATTGAAGAAAAAGTGTGATCTCTGTGACATAGATTTTGGTACCAGAAGGGCTGGTTTAAGTATTTCAGATACTGCTGATCTCTTGGGATCATTTGTCTTTACAACATTGCTTCAGTTCATTGATGATTGAGGGCATTTGTTTATGTACAGCTCTCTTAAGATCTCAATGAGGTTGAGGTCTGGACTTTGACTTGGCCATTCCAACACCTTGATTTTTTTTTTCTTCTTTAGCCATTCAGGTGTCTATTTGCTGGTGTACTTGGTATCATTGTCCTGTTGCATGACCCAATTTCAGCCTAGCTGGACAGATGGCCTCACATTTGCCTCAAGAATATTCTGATACAAAGTGGAGTTCATCATTGTCTCAATGACTGCAAGTTTCCCAGATCCTGTGGCTGCAAAACAAGCCCAAATCACCACCCCTCGACCACCATGCTTCCCAGGTGGTATGGTGTTTTTGTGGCAATACGCTGTGTTTGGTTTTTGCCAAACATGGCATTGTGCATCATAACCAGACATCTCCACCTTGGTCTCATCAGTCCAAAGGATATTGTTCCTATTGTTCCAGAACTTTTGTGGTTTGTTCAGATGCAATTTTGCAAAACTAAGTCATGCTGTTTTATTATTTTTGGAGAGGAGACTTTTCCCTAGCCACCCTTCCCTGAAAGCCCTACTTGTTCAGGGTTTTTTTTTCTGATTGTGTTGCCATGAACATAGACATTTAATGTGCTTACAGAAGCCTGTAAGTCACATGATGTAGTAAGTGGAGTTTTCTTTATATCTCTGCGCATTAAACAGTCTGACCTTGGACCGAATTTGCTGGGACACCCAGTCCTGGGAAGATTGGCAACTGTCTTAAGGTCTCTCCATTTGTAAACAGTCCTTCTCACTGTAGAATGATTCACTGTAGGTGAATTTTAAATTGTTTGGAGATGGCCTTATAACCCTTCCCAGATTGATGAGCCACAGCAATTGCTTCTCTGAGGTCATGGCTGATGTTCTTTCTTCTTGGCACGATGTAGACACACAACCGAATGCTCCAGAACACCAAACTGCCAAAAGTTCTGCTTTTATAGAGGTG
Organism: Pangasianodon gigas; assembly: GCA_022758105.1. Taxonomy (NCBI): domain Eukaryota; kingdom Metazoa; phylum Chordata; class Actinopteri; order Siluriformes; family Pangasiidae; genus Pangasianodon; species Pangasianodon gigas. The sequence goes on along the minus strand of CM040482.1, from coordinate 987,182 downwards.
GTCACAACTTCTTGATGACTAACAAATCTGTTGCATTTCATTAGTAACATCTGGTTGCTAATTACTCTCTTAATGATTGTGGAAGTAGGAACGGTGTACTTATTTTTTCCCACCTGGTTATTGAATGTTTGTTTACTTTTTTGTGAAAAATTACTACTTATTGAAATGTGTTGTGTTTTTTGTTGTCACCTGAGATTACTTGTTTGTTTATAGTAGTTGGTGAGGACAATAATTTAGAAATTATTGAAATATGAAATTGAAAGAAAGAAGAAATTATTGAAATATTATTGAAATTGAAAGAAATAGTTTAGAATTAATGTAAAGTTTTGGTGTGTCTGCGCCCACTGTAACCTCAGATTCCTGTTCTTGGCCGACAGGAGTGGAACCCAATTTGATCTTCTGATTTTATAGCCCATCTGCCTCTAGCTTAGCTATATTGTACATTCTGAGATGCCTTTCCACTCACAATGGTTGGAAAGAGTGGTTATTTGAGTTACTGTAAACTTTTACAGTGATTGGCTAATTGTAAAATTATTGTGTTGCTGCCACATTATTGGCTGATTGGGTGATTGCAAAAATGAGCAGGTGAATGTATATACAATGTCATTAGGAACACTTGTACACCTGCACATCGATGCAATTATCCAATCAGCCAATCATGCGGCAGAAGCACAATATACAAAATCTTGCAGGTTAAGAGTCTCAGTTAATGTTCACATCAAACATCAGAATGGGGAAAAATATGATCTCATTGACTGGCCATCCAGACCAGGCCATTCTCAGCAACTTTCAGTTGGAGGACGCTGTACACACCTGAGCTTCCACTCCTCACAGACATTTGTTTTTTTTTTTGCACTTCCCTTTTTTGCTTTTTACTTGTTTCTCCTCACCCCTACATGTGCTGCTGCACCTCATCAGCATTTGTTTGCTTGTTTTGATTTTTTTCTCTCTTTTTCTCCCTCCCCCATCTTTGCTTTTTGTGTTTCCTCTTGTTTTGCCAGTGCTCTTAATCTTAATAAAACCTGCAGGATATATATCCTGGATATATATCTAATTCTGCATTCATTAATGGATTACTTAACTACTTTTTTTATAATTGTTGCTGCTTTGATATTCACCTAAAATGCTCAGTTTTTTTGCATCCTGCAAGATAATGTTTTTCCTAACACCCTGTTGGTCTGAGCTGGTGAGTAAGCCTCTTCTCCTCTTTGAGATAGGTCAATGTACGCCATGTGTCCTACACTTCTGTGTTCACTGGCAGGGGTTGTCTCGCTGGCCCTGGCTAATGTGACTGAGCTCTGTGGACTGTACTGTGAGGGTGAGTGTGTGGAGTTACAAAGGGGTGAGCCGCCCTTATGAGTTCATTTCACTATCATGTCACCACTAGGATTGTTTTCTCTGGTGCAATTTTTATTATTATACACAGGGATGAATTTGGCTGCACCCCTTGACTGTGGCTCTGCAATGCCGTGTAGCTACTCCATATCTCAGGTTCACTGCTACAACTCCAGCACCTGTCTGGACTGTGCAACATAAATACTCTCTGTTGCTGAATATCACCCAGTGCCCTTGATAGCTCTATCGCTAGTCCAGATACCACCTGACTGTCTACCGCTCTTCTGCAAATGCAATCCCTACCATCTGGTCAAATAGTCATTGTCCTAATATCACAAGTTCAGAAACTCCAGAACACAGATCTCACCATTGTGAAACATTTTAAAATATTTTAATCCAATATATACACTCTAGTGGAGTGACAATTAAAACCTACATGCCTTGATTGTTCTTTCATGTGGAAGCACCAGGACTAAAAATCAATCAATAAAAGAGTTGCTTGAGAAGAAGCGAGGAGAGATAGGGGGAGCATAGGGGCCAGAGACAACAAAATCTGGAAAATGCTGCATTGGTTGCCGGTGACAAGGAAAGCTTGCTTGGAGCACCTTTCAGGATTGCAATAATAGGTGGAATGAGAGAGCTAAAATTGACACTACAATACTGCCATTTTGTGACTGAGATGCTCCGTAGGGTACAGGAATAGAACAAAGTATCATTAATTTAGGCCATAATGAATCAATGGAACATATCATAGAAGACATTGTTGATGAAACCTGGAACATAACATTAGCTAAACCATAGAGCACGACAAGATAGTCATAATTGTGTAGAAGTCTGTCTTCATGCATAAGGTTGTAAGCACTCCTAAGCTGGAGGGATAGCTCCAAATACCAAATCAATAGCACAGTCCTGCTGTTTGAAAGGCTTGAAGTGATGAGACCGCCAGACTTTCAATAGAGGTAGAACTGCACTAGTGAGGGAGACATTGGCCATAGCAGCAAGAAGACATTTACCGCATTTGGCAGATGCCCTTTTCAGAGCAACTTACATTCATTTCCTTTATACAACTGAGGGTTAAGGGCTTTGCTCAAGGGCCCAGCAGTGGCAGCTTGACTGTGCTGGGATTAGAACACATGACCTTCCAATCAAAAGTCCAGTGTCATAAGATCTTAACCACTACTGACCAAGACCAGTCTTCTTCATAAAGAAGACCAGCCTATTCCATAGATAGACCCAATGTTTGGCAGGGTACCACAGTACCACAAATATCCTGGTGTTTATAGTGAACTTCTATGAGTTCATAATCTATTACTAATTAGGAAAGGGACTAAAGTAATTGATGAACTCGTAGTTAAAAATTGGTGGAACAATTATACAGAAATACAATTAATACTGCAGTAGATAAGATAGAAATTGGCTAAATTTCACCTACATAAATTAATAAATAAATCAAGAAAATCACTGTTTCTATCTGTTTGGTTTGAAGAAATACATTACCCATCAGCCCCTGCATGCCACATGAGCTTGTCACGCAATCATTGATCACTCACATCTGTTTCCTGTTTCACTTAATTAGTGTCACTATTTAAGTTCCAATTTCTGTGTGCCTCATTGTCAAGCTTTTGTTGCTGTCATCACTTGTTGTTGTGTGGGCTCTGTTACTACCTCTAGTCTGTATGCTTCTTGCCATAATATATCAATACTAGTTGCTAGCATGCTGTCTAAACATGTCTGTAGCTGTCTTAACATGAAGGGTAGGCATATATCCTCTGTCATACAGGACAAATTGCTAATAAATATCTGAAAAAAGTAAGCCTGAAAGTAAGACGAAAGAACAAAATCTGAAATAAATTTCCCTGGAAAACTTATGAATATTTTATGGAATGGAAAAGACAGACAAAAGAGTAATGCAACTAAAGAGATGCATTATGAGATTAGCTATATTCCAACGTGACTGAGTAAACCAGCATGATTCACACTGACTGTTGTGTGTTCTCAGTGACATTTATCATACATTTATCATAGAAGAGGTGCTTACAGGGGAGGGAGGCGAGATAGGAGAATGGGCCCAAGTGCAGAGTTGGCTTAAGGGATTACAATGTAAGAGGAAATTGTAAAATATAAGCAATTGAGTTAGATTTTCATTTAATCACCAAGTAAACATATTTTTATTGGCTTCCTGTCTTTCCTCCAACCTAAACAGGAATCAAACCCAAGACCTTGGCACTCAGAACCTACCTATCAGCGATTGTGGCAGTTGAAATTTTCACTTCACAAGCCTGAAAGGAAGATGAAAAGACAAAATTTGACTAGCAAAGAGGCTCTGCATTCACTTGGTTTTACCTATTTGCATGTCAAATCACAGGTTATTTTGTGTTTCTTATATTTCTTGGCTTATTTTTCAATATTTGCTGCCCATGGCAAATATTTTGAACTAACACCAAAATCTAAATAATTTGACTAAATTATATAAAAATAAATTACTTTTCCCAAAATAATTTTTATCCCAGCTCCTCCCATTTCCCTCTGTAAAGAAATATGTACAGATTTCAGTTTTTCTTGCCTTCAGAATTGCCTTTTACATTTTATTTATCAAGTACAGTAAGTTTCTCTCTTACTTACATAAAGCCCCATTATCAGAAACAGTAATCGAATTAATCAGGAACAAAGAGTTTGTGCTGCCCTCTAGCATTTACATGTCTCTGTCTAAGAAAGACGCATGACACACATCACCTGCACATCGCCGAAAACACCCAACCAATAGAAATGAGCCATGAAGCAGTTCAATGTCTTATCTTGTCCTACCATAGATTTACTTGCCATAGAATTATGTTGATCCACATTTCAAACCATTTCCCTTAGTTTGAGTGTTCTGTATCACTCAATATAGCCTTTAATAATAAAAAACGTGTATAGGATAGTGCACGATTTGGTAAATTTGCTGACCATGAATTACTTTCACCTTGCATGGTTCAGGGTTTTGGCTGTGTGACACTGCGGGACCGTAAAAGGCTGCACACACACACAGAGGCAGTAAGTGAGGGGGAACATGCTCTTTATTATCCTTAAAAGTGAAAGTGAAACTTATGGTGCAGGAGGAGGCTGAAGTCGGGGTTTTGAAGCTGTTTACCTGTTTTTCTTGGTAGTGGGGCAGGGGTATTCCTTCACAGCCTCGATCCTCTTTTCTTGTGGCATCAGGAGTCCACGTCTAATCCGATACCCCTGGTACTGTGCCTCCATGAACCCCAGGTGACACTTTTTGGGGTTGGCAGAGGACCTCCCTAAGGTGATGCAGGTGATCGGCCCCAGTAGTAGAGTGGATCACATCAATGTAAGTGGCAGCATATTGGTGATGGGGCTACAGGACAATGTCCATGAGGAATTGGAAAGTAGCGGTCGCCTCGTGCAGCCCAAAGGGGAGAACCCGGTACTGCCAATGACCTCCAGCGGTAGAGAACGCTGTTTGGCGTCGGGACTTAGGGCTACCTGCCAATAGCTCTTCCTCAGGTCCAAGGTGGAAATGAACTACGCTCTCCCCAGTCGCTCCAATAACTCGTCGACCCTAGGGAGGAGGTAACCATCAAACTCGGAGACGTGGTTCAGTTTCCAGAAGTTGTTACACAGCTGGATGCTCCCGTCGGGCTTGGGAACTACAATGATGGGGCTGGACCAGGGGTTGGTGGACTCCTCAATAATTCTGTCTTGGATCATCCAGCTGACCTCCTCCTTGGCCCTACAAGATCCATGCCGATCCGCTCAAAGGGGATAATAATGGGGAGAGGGATGAATGGCGCGGGAGCTGGCTTGTAGGGTGAGGTTCGCTGACACTGGGAGCACTGCTGGCAGAAGGCCCGAACTTCTGCCTCCATCCCCGGCCATAAGAATCTGTCCTTCAATTTTTCTAACATGTTGCGGGCCCCCAGATGCCCGCCCAGCGGGTGTGTATGGGCCAGGTGCAGTAGGGCTTTTGTCCTAGTGCAGGGCACGACGAGCAGCTCGCAAAGCTGTCCTCTTCTCTGTGTTGTAGTATAGTAGGCCTCCCTGCACCAGGAAGTAGGCCGTGGGGAGCCGCTGTTCAGGGTTCTGATGGACCCCCTTGATGACACACCTGGCCCCAACAGTTCCTCAGTCGCTCATCCTCCTTCTGCTCCTGGCCGAAGTTTCCCTCTCGGGCAACCTGTGAAAACACAGATGACACAGCGTTGGCGGGGATGGAGGACTCACCTGCAGAGGTTGCGCTGGCATCTCCTTCGCTTTGCGCTAGGCAGGCCAGCCGGGCCCTTGGCCGTTTAGGTCAGGTTTTCTTCTTCTTGGGAACCTTTCTCTCTCTGGCCCTGGTGAACCCTGACCAGTCACGACCCAGGAGCAGGGGTACAGAGAGCTAGGGGACGAGGCCCACCAGCAGAGGCCACTCCTTCCCTTGGTGCTGTAGGTTGACTTTAGCCTTGGGTACCTCCCGAACATCCCCGTGTACACAGGCGACGGTGAGGGAGCCCTTAGTCTTTGAGGTTGGGATGTGGGAGGGCCATGCCAGGGTCACCGTGGGCGGCCATTTATCTCAACGGGGATGGTGGGGAGACTGGGCAGTGTTTCAGTGTGGAGGGCGCAGCCTGCCAGCCAGGGTTTGCTCACCCATCTCGGTGGAGTGGAAGGGCCTGGCTCAGTCGGCATGGATGCATCCTGGGGCGTCCCAACGGCAGAGTGACTCAGGCTGGGTCTCCCCTCCCCTGGTGGGAACATTTCATTTCCCCTCCCCTGGATACCCATGGCCTTCCTCTCTTCCGGTGGCAGAGCCCGGAGGAATCTATCCATGGCCACCCTCTCCAAAACTGGTAGACCCCGAGGGAACTCTAGACGCTCGCCCCTGCCGATCTCAAGGGTAGCCACCGCCCGCTCCAGGGCCTCCAGCATCTCCCTGGGGGTTTGGGCTCCCTGGATACCCATGGCCTTCCTCTCTTCCGGTGGCAGAGCCCGGAGGAATCTATCCATGGCCACCCTCTCCAAAACTTCCATGGCTGTGAGGTGGTCGGGTTGCAGCCAGTGCTTAGCGATTTGTAGCAGGGTGTCCATCTGGGTGTGTGGGGTGGCCTTGGGGTCATAGCTCCAGTGATGGAGCTCTGCCGCAGCGCTGGTGGGAAAGATGCCGCAGCGAAGCAAGATCTCCCTTTTAACTGTGTCGTACTGTTCCGCCTCTTCTGGTGACAGACTGTGATAAGCTCGCTGGGCCTCCCCTGTGAGGAAGGGTGAGAGGGCCTGGGTCCAGGCCTCCTTAGGCCACTGTTTGCGTTGGGCGACCCGTTCGAATGTCAGCAGGAAAGCCTTGAGGTCATCGTCTGAAAGTTTCATGAGGAGGCGCTGGGCCTCTCAGCAGGGGTCGGGAAGGGGGACTGTTGCGGCGCTGTCTCGCTGTCTCAGCTCCAGGAGCTCTTGGGTTGTCACATGAAGCCCTGGGTTACGGCCTGCTGCTGCAGGGTGACCTGCAGAAACTGCTGCAGCATAGCTTCCATGGCGCCTTGTGGTGTGCTCATACCCGCATTCTCCACCAGTGTGACACTGCGGGACCATAAAAGGCTGCACACACACAGAGGCAGTAAGTGAGGGGGACTGTGCTCATTATTATCCTTAAAAGTGAAAGTGAAACTTATGGTGCAGGAGGAGGGTGTGGGAAGTGAGGCTTGCTGTAGGCAGTTAAGTCTTGGACTTGGTACAGCAAACTTACAGTGGCAGAGCGGCGGCGAGACTGTGAGGATGCAACAGGCCGGCTTAGGCAGCGGAGGGATCGCGGAGCAGCAGAAGCTCGTCTTCCTCGCTTACGTCGGCATCTAGGAGACACACAGAGACAGGGATTAGTGAAGTAATAGCTTTCATTTACCTCTCCTCCGCTAGAGTGGCCGCGAGCTCCTTTTATAGCTCCTCATCTTCTCCGGGAGAGTGAAGAGCAGCCGCGCCACTCATTGGCCGCCAGCCGTGCTGTGTTAGGTCACTCCGCCCCACAGCCACGCGCACTCCAGCTGTCCAAAACAAACATGGTGCTGAAAGGGTGCTGCCTTTTCAGCACCATGTTGTCAGTCGCGTGGGGAGCGTTTGATGTTTTACGTGCGCGGGCTGCCAGCCCGTCGTCACAGCTGCTTCAAGGGGAAATCTCTGAGGGAAATGTGGGGGAGCAGAGCCCTGTTTTATAAAAGTTCTAAACTTTCATTCAAACAAAAAAAGTGAAGTGAAAAAACATACGGTTTTGTCATTTGTCCTTTCCTGCAATTTGTATGTTGATTATGCAATGTGCACTAAGTCTATATACTTTTAGTTTCTCCTCAAAATGTATTTTTAAGAAAATGATGTTGTTCTTTCGGCCACTCCCTTTAGGGGTTGCCACAGTGGATCACTGGTCCACATGTTTGATTTGGCACAGGTTTTATGCCAGATGCCCTTCCTGACACAACCCTACCATTTTATCTGGGCTTGGGACTGGCACCCACTTGGGACCGGCACCTTTGTGTAATCACGTGACACAACTGTCACCGATTGGCTGTATGAATCTACAGTGCTGGGCTTGTTACAGTTAGCCCACAGCCGCAATTCAAGGCCCACAATTCGGGCCTTCTGCTGGCATACAGCTGGCCTTCTGGCTACTTAAACAGAGCATGCAGGGGCTCATCTGCTCAGCCTTTGTTTCAGAGTCCTGGTAAATGACTTGGATGGTAATTTCTGGTATTTAAAAAGTACAGCTATACTCTAGTCCTTCTTCTGTGCTAGGTTGCCCTCGCCTCATGAACCTAGCCACTCTCTTCCTTCCCTTGAAAAAAATTATTGTTTTCTGGTTATCTTCCTGTAGCAAGTGGTCAGAGGTTTCTCCTCTGGGATTCCTCAAGTTATAATTAATTAAGTTTGAAAGCTTCCTGATCAAGTCTATGTTTTTAGTTCCACTTTTGATTTTCATTTTCACAAAGTCCATATTTTAATATTAATGTTTATTACACGTAAAAGCTTTTAACAGAACGGAAGATGGAAGCATGTGTTAACATAAATGTTACAGGAGAACAGCTTTAACTCAACACTTTTTGAGGTGGCTACTGTTTTCTGATACATGGGAATTTTTCCTCAGAGTCTTCTGGTTTAGGATTTGTGGATGTGCTGACAAAGAGAGGAGAAGCAGTAGTTTCTTCTGTGCAGTCCTATCTTTAAAAATAGCAACACCTAGTGCTGATGTTGATTACACACTTCTGAGTTGGGAGGTTTTATTTCTGATCTGCATTTCTACCAGCTGATATTATACACACCATGAAACAGTGGTTCTGAGCTGGTGGGTTGTGAGCAGGCTCAGGGTGGATGTTCAGTATGTTCTTCTCCTTTATGGTAATTTTTATTAGTTTTATTTTTATTATTTTTATTATTAGATTCAGCCTACAGAGCATTAGTCTTTGGACTGGGGGAGGAAAATGGACTACCTGGAGGAAACCCCCAAAGCACAGAGAGAACCTGCAAAATCTGAGCACACACAGGGCAGAGGCGGGAGTCAAACCCCCAACCCCAGAGGTGCGAGGCAAATGTGCTGACCACTAAGCCACCGTACCTCCCAATATGGAACGCCCCCCATTTAAAAAACAAATATTTATTGACTGCTGTACTGTGTATTTGTATTTTTTGAAATAATTTTTACAAACAAATTTGAAAGTATACAAATTGAGAATTTGTTACTGATTGCTACATTACAGCTCTGTACTTTTATTTAATAGTATCCTTCTAATAACATACTTACTAAATAATTAACTAGTAGTTCTTAGTATTTTATAGGAATATGAAAGGTGTTAATGAAGAACTACTAATTTGTTCCCGCTTAGTTCCTGCATAGTTACCTATGAGTTGTTGAACAGTACTGTAAAGTGTTACCCTAAAAAATTCTGGACAAATGTTTGAACTTGCTGTATAAATTCTGTATACAGGATTTCTAGAGCTTCTTAACACGTTTTGAATTTATGAATTAGTAAGAAAAAACCCTGTAGCTCTAGAAACTGCTTTGGCACACAGTCAATGGCTATCTGGGTAATATAGTAAAATTATCTGATGGTTAATCATGCTCCTACTGCTGACTGGTATCCATACATGAGCATGTCACACATCAGTATAATTGTACATATCATCTGGTGATTTTATTTAGCATGTTTCCTCATGTACTTCATCTAATTCTTGGCTATGCCACTGCCACAGTGCCGGCACAATTCATTCATAAGCCCGAGTGCAAGTGAACACATTATGGGGCCCGCAGTCCTCTCATATGCCACTGCCAGTGCGCATACATAAACTAATAGCAGAATTAAACATTCTAACATATTACTACATACTTTAGTAAAGATCATTCTTTAAAGACAAAAACATGGGTCTATCATAAAGGTGGACTTGTTTGGATTTATTCCTTGCAAATCCATTGATTTATATAATCGAAATCTATCTGTCTTGGATCCTTATTGCCTTGAAGCACATCAGCAGATGTCCCTATGTGGTCAGCATTGTAGAGACTATGGGCAGGATCAGTAGAGCTGCTGGGGTCAGCATTGTCGCCATGATGAGCCACATTCGCGGATGTAACATTAGGCCTATCGTTACCGAACACAAGGTTGCGTTGTTTGTGCTGATTTCTGGATAACTGCTGATGGCACTCGACAGTGCAGGTACAGATGAACCAGGTACTGTGCAGTCAGCACTTTCAGCAGTTTCTGCCATCTTTGGTATCTGTTATCTGCTTTTTGTATCTGTTTCTGTTTTTTTTTTTCACTGTGTGATTTATATTTCTGCATCACTTTTGCATTAGCACACCTTGTGGGTTTAACTAATGGGTTTAGGTCTAGAGTGACATGTGATATTTGTTATCCAATAGCAGATAAAACAAGAGTGTGATCAGCCAATTAAAATGGTCAGATCATTTTAAAGTAAAAGTTATTTCTCCTGGAGGATACAGGGAAAGCCCCTCCCCTGACATTCATACTTATACTTTTTTGTTTTAATCACACAAGCTTTTACATTTATTTCACAAATTGTCTTCATAAAAAATTTATTTTAATTCAGCAACAGGCCCCCTTATAGTCTGGGCCCTTGTGCCCCCTGTTGCGCTGGCCCTGGTCACTCACTCACACCGTATACTTATATACCATACCATACTTATATACCATATATGTTTCATAATATTGTACAGGTGTTCTCATTCTAATAGCCCTGCTCAGGTTATAATATATTGCTTTTCTTTGTGAAGCTTATGTACCTAAACTCAATAGCTAACTACATGCTGTTCCTTATGGTCCACACATTGTGTATATCATAGTCATGTGCGTTTTTATTAATACTTTACAACAGATTATTTATAGTGTAATTTATGATAAATGAGAAATTAAACTTAGAAAACAAGATAAGATTGTTGTGTAATTTTAATAAAAGTAACCAGACATTTAAAAGAATGGGGAAAATAAGAATTAGAATAAGAAACAACATGCAGACTAGGGCTGAAACGATTTCTCGAGTAACTCGAATACAAAAAATCATCGAGGCAAATTATTTGCCTCGAGGCTTCGTTTAGTCTATTTACTGTAACTACACACGGAACACTGTGTTTCCCCACGGACCATTATTACTGACGCACAACCCGATAAACGCCGGACATGTGATGGAAACACAGAAGACGCGGCAGAATGAAAAATGGAGGAACGGCGAGAAAACAGCGAGGGGTGAGGAGAAGATTCAGGCCAAAGAAAACGGCAGAAAGTTTCCAAAGTTTGGGATCATTTCAAACTAAAACCGAAAGAAAACTCCGTACAGTGTGTTTACTGTAAGACTGAACTGGTGTAACACAACAGTAAAAGTTCGATGCTTCAACATCTCATCCGAAAACACCCAGTCCTCGCATCAAATCCCCGGAGCGGAGTCGACACAAGGCAACGTTAGCGTTCACATTTACTCTAAATCAATATGGTGGCTAGTTGAAATGAAGGCCCGTAAAAATGTATGTTGATTGTGGCTATATGTAGTGACTATTTAAGACCGTAAATCAATATGGTGGCTAGTTATGATGTCCCTAAGTTAGCTATGTTTTGTGAAAGACTAAGCGCCATTCACGTTGATTGTCTCATTCTCTCTCTCTCTCTCTCTCTCTCTCTCTCTCTCTCTCTCTCTCTCAGTTGTTTATTTTAAGAGACCTATCTTATTTTCTCTTGTATATTTAGTATTGCTCTTTAATAAGAAAAATTACTTCTTATCCGATTACTCGATTAATCAATGGAATAATCGATAGAATACTCGATTACTAAAATAATCGATAGCTGCAGCCCTAATGCAGATCAAACATAACATCTCTCATTTGTTCTGTGTTTTAAACCTATTTCCACCACTTTAATAAATCTCATAACAGGAGTACCCAAGCAAGCCAGGCATGTTACACCAACATCCTAGTAGGACTCATTAGGGCCTTTCGCACCGCAGGAACCTTTTCATAGTACCTGAACTAATTGTGGAACTACCCACTTTTTGGTGTTTTCGCACCTCCGGAACTGGGTGTGATTTTAGTACCGGCTGCCTTTTTCGAGAACCAAATTAGCTCCTACTCCGGAGCAGGGTCTAACCTCTAACAACTGGTACTATCCGTGACGTAAGTAGACGTTGATTTGCCAAACGCGTAGGAAAACGCCCTCACCCGCCATGATTTAAAACGCCGTGTAAACATACTGTAGTGTCGACTTATTCCACAAGTATGGAGAACAGCGATAGATGGACGCGAGACACGACAAAAACACGGCTCCGATCACAGCGTCCTCTATCCTCCGGTTGTTTACGCTGTTCTTCTTTGTTTCCGTTGTTGAACGCCGCGCACAAATGACGTCGCTGTCGACCGGCTTACGTCACTTCCTAGTGCCCGCTGTCGGTGCGAATGCAACCCTTTAAACGGTACTGGGAAATAGTTCACGCAAAATCGGCCAGTACTTTAGTACTGTAAATTTAGTTCTGGAACTGAAGCGGTGCGAAAGGCCCTATTGTGTGCCTACAGTGTTGGCATCCTTTGTTAAAATAATTGCATAAAATAAACATTACACACTATGATTTGAGATTACAGGAAGAAACTCAGTGCTGATATTTTCTGTCAAAAAACATTAATCAGATTTACTCATGGAGTGGCTGTGGAGATTAAATAAATGATCACCACTAGAGGGCACTGTCTTACAACACAGAAAAGTTTAAATCACACTTTATTTAAGAATGGCTGAAATAAAAAAGACTTCACACCGACGTCTTCACAATTATTAAATGAGGTCGTTGAGACACTTTCTGCGTTAAAGTACAAACAGCCAGAGGTTCTAGATTTGACCTTTTTTGAGTGTATAAACCTCATTACTTGGTCTTTACTATTAGACTAAAGATTCCAGCACAAAAACTCAACACACAAATTATACCTTAATGAAGAATTAAAAATGTGTTGCTGTTGATCAGTGTGGAAAGTGTGACGTTTCTCAGACTGGTCCTCCTTCACGCCTCAGTGAGAACCATCATCTCCAAAAGGAGAACAGCTGAGACACATGTCAATCAAACCAAAGGACCCTAAACCATAACACCTTATACATTAGAGCTCTTGTACCCAGCAGGAATAAACTCCCTGAGATGTTCTTGGATTATGGTGCCTCCTGGTTAACATCATTTAGAGAATGGAGTAGCACAAACAGTCCCATTTTTGGCCCATTCTTCTTTGCAACATTGAAAGTGAGCATGGGAACATAGGACTGTCTCTCTAGGTAGGAAGCAAACCATTGCCATGCTGTTCAATGAATTCCACGACTCAGGAGGGTGGACAAGAGTATCTTGTGGTTAACTGTGTCATATGCTGCTGAAAGGTCAAGGAGGATGTAGACTGATGACAGTTTGGCTGATCTAGTGGCATGGACCTTCTCAGTGATGGCCACAAGGGCAGTATCTGTGGAATGTTCTACATGAAAATGCTGCTACACACACACACACACACACACACGCTGCTATCTACTGCTATCCCTCAATTGAACACAATGAGTCATCGAGTCATGTTTACTTCGTGACTTCGCATATTACACAATTACTGCATATTTTGCTCACCGATGTTTACAAAACCCATGCATATTGCACTCTATTTTATATTGTATATACCTATAACCACGTTCTCCTTTTTCATACCAGGAGCGGTGGCCATGTATCTCATGTTGTAATATGTATGGCAGTCTGTAAATAGTAGTCAGAGGTTGATGTTCCTTCAGAAACCAAGTTAGTGATTATTATTTCTTTCAAGCAAAATTATGTTTTTTAAAATTCCAAGTTAAAATAGGATGTTTTATAAGACTTCTTATCTAATTAGACTATTTAATTAGATTTATAGTGCAGCAAGTCATTGAACCCATGCAACTCAGCCAAGCCCGACTCAAGCCAATGAGTGACACGATGCTCCATTAAACCGCCATGCAAAGCTCTTCTACAAGCCCCCGAGTAGGTTCTCCCAATGCCTCACTCTCACTCTTCTGTTACATCTACGCCAGATTCGGTGTTGAACTCCAAATCCCATAACACCACGTGACCTACAAACATGGCTGCCAAGGGCTCCAACTGCCATCACCCATGTTCAAGTTTACCTGATCACAGTCACCTGGACTCAGCTGAATATTCACACAGTATAAAAACTCTCACATCCATTCACAAACTCTGAAGTAGAGTTGATTTCAAGGGTGGTATTTGAATTTGGAATCTAATCTGCTCTTATTTCTCAATATGAAGTCCAAAGAGCTGCTGCAGTTATGTGATGAAATCATGTCAACCTGGACAAAGTCTCTGAGAAATTGATAAGGAAAATAGCTTGTGAATTCCACGTGTTTCTGTACGGTTGGGTCCATAAGTATTTGGACAGTGACACAATAAAAATAATAACAGAAGAGTTTAATAAAAATATTGCATTAACCATTTAGGAATTACAGCCATTTTTTATAGAGTCCCTCCATTTTCACAGGCTCAAAAGTAATTGGGCAAACTAATAAAATTATAAATATTAGGATTATTTGTAATACTTATAAGTGTAATTGGAAATACTTTGTAATTGCAGTAATCCATGATGTAGATGCAATGTAGATGCAAATACTTTACAGTCAATAACTGTCTGAAGTCTGGAACCCATGAACATCAGCAAATGCTGAGTTTCCTCCCTTGAGATGCTTTGCCAGGTCTTTACTGCAGCCGCATTAAGTTGCTGCTTGTTTGTGGGTCATTCTGCCTTCAGTTTTCTCTTCAGTAAGTGAAAAGCAGCTCAACTGGGTTGAGGTCAGGTGACTGACTTGGCCATTAAAGAACATTTAATTTCTTTGCCTTGAGAAGCTCTTGGGTTGCTTTCACGGTATGTTTTGGGTCATTATTCATCTGTACTGTGAAGCGCTGTCCTATCAGTTTTGCCGCATTTGACTGAATCTGAGCAGAAAGTATAGCTCTGTACACTTCAGAATTCATCCTGCTACTTCTATCAGCAGTCACATCATCAATTAAATGATTAAACTTTTCAAATATGGACCTGAATGTATATTTGTATGATGTATGTATGTAATCATTCACAGTTCTGCTGATACTCTTCATTGATTGTCACTGTCTCTGACATTTACACTTAGAAGTAAAATAAATAAATGAAAGTGCCAGGTTCTGATGTGCAAAAAGAAAAGTGTTGCATGTCAAGTCACTTTTGGTGTGAAATGGGCTTGAGGTGGCAGCATGAGACAAACACTGCATGAATTCTGCAAGAATAACTTTGAGAATTATTGTATTACATTAGATATTTTTGTGTTAATTATATTATTGCATTGTCTGATTATCCCCTTTTTTGCATTTATTTAAAAAATCATTGGCAGTGATTTCATTGTAACTGCAGTATATCAAGCATATATATAGTAATTTTTAGACACATCATTCAATCATTGTAAGGATTTCTCAGAAAAGAGAATACTGACCCTAGTCACCCAGCACACAGTCTGTTTATCAAACTGCCATCAGGCAGGCGATACCGGAGCATTCAGTCCAGAACCAGCAGGCTGGAAAACAGCTTCTACCTGCAGGCTATCAGAACCCTTAATAAACTGTAAAAATTGTCTCTAAAATTGCACTATTATCCCCCTTCATATCATATCAAAGACTACAAAAACATCATGTCTTTTTTGAATCTTGCATACTTTGCTCATCTACATTACACTACCTCAAAGCAAAATCTCCACCTCAACCTTTTACTTTTACTTTTTATTGTTATTGTTATTGTATTGTGAATCTGTAGTAATCATTATTCTACATTTCTGTCTCTTAAATTTCTGTCTTGCTTGCCCCTTTATTATTTATTTCTGTTGTTATTATTGTACTGCTGTAGACTGCCTAAGCCTCACAAAAAGCATTTCAATGTACATTGTCACTGACACTTGTATATATGACAAATAAACTTGAAACTTGAACTTGAAACTAGAAGTGGTGTCAAATAAAATGACCTCTTTGTCATGTTTTAACACTGTGGTTGTGAATAACCAGAAAAGCTCTAGAGGTGTTAACACACAATGATTCAAAATTTCCGCTCAGTTGAAAGAACTACTTATATTTTTTCTACAACATTCTTATAATTATTATTTTTTACTCATAATGAAAGGCACAAAATTGTTTATTATCTATCTATCTATCTGTCTATCTATCTATCTATCTATCTATCTAGGGTCTCCTTCACAAACATTCAAAGTAGCTTGGAAAGGTTAGCCAGTCACTCATTGTTAATCATACTCCACCAACAGAGCATAAAAGAGCACAGCTGTCCATTCAGATAGGTAACATACAGTTTTAAGTGTAAATGTTGAGTGCTGTACATATTAAGTTGGTTCATTACATTAACTGCTTATACTTTTATAACAGTACTTTGATTAACCTGATGGATTAGCCATTATAACCCAGTTAGCAAATAGTAGCTTAATCAGTCATGACTCATGACTCATGATTCAGCTCTAATATCTATACACTTGTGGAATATGCTTGAATATAATCAATATGCTTGTGGAAATACAATATAATATCCAATAGCATTTTACATATTTTTAACTTAACAACACTGTATGTACCACTTTGAGGTAGATTTATTTAGCGAATTTAAGCTCAAGTTACACTTCAGGTAATAGCTGTCACTGTGTGCGCTATTCGGATAAAGGAGGGGAGTGTCCATGACCAATATGTTTGGGCAAAAGGTGGACCTGCTGTCTGACCGTCCATATCTACTACAAGTGATTTGGCTTGAAAGTCTGTACTAAGCAGTATCTAGCTCCAATTTTACTGTGCAAACTCATTTAAAGATGGCAACTTTCAATTTGACCAAAAAAAGGTTACAAAGCTGCACAATGGGAGTAAATGGTGCCAGTCATATATACATGCTACATACATAAATGTTGTCCAGTCATATATACAGTCATTGATTCCCCATCAGAAAATCTGCAGTATGTTTTTTGGCTTCTGTCTGGCCACTCTACCCTAAAGACCTGATCGATGGAGTATTTCCAAGATGTTTGTCCTTCTTGCAGGTTCTCACCTCTCTGCAAAGGACTTCTGATCCTCTGTTAGAGTGGCCATTGGGTCCTTAGATCTTCCCTGGCCAAGGCCCTTATAGCTCAGTTACTGAGTGTGGCTGCACAGCAAACTATAGTCCTGGTGGTTTCAAACTTCTTTTATTTCAAATTTCATGGAGCCCAATGTGCTCCTGGGAACATTCAAAGCTTCACAGACACCTTTATAACCTTGCCCAGATCTATATCTCGACACTCCCACTCTAACCACCTGTGTGCCAATGCTGGCTCCAGACAAGTTCGGCAGTGATGCCACCTTGTGTAAGGGGTTTCTCTTGCAATGTTCACTGCCACTGATCCCCCAGACCTCGGACAGCTGCGTTCAGCCCAGATATTCACCAAGCTTGACCTCAGAAGTGCATATAATCTGGTTCAAATTCGGGAGATAGATGAGTGGACGATGGCTTTTAGCACCACCTCTGGCCAACATGATGTATTGCGTAATGCCATATTCACTCTTTTGCACCCCCTCGGTGTTCTAATGTCTCATCAATAATGTCCTACAGGACATGCTAGGAAAATACGTCAGAGCCTACATTGGTGACATCCTGATCTGCTCTCCCTCCCTCACTCTCCCTCAGAAACTCATGTCCACCATGTTTCCCAAGTCCTTGAGCACCTACTACATAAGGAACTGTTTGTGAAAGGAGAAAAGTGTTAATTCCACAAGAGTAAAATCTCATTTTTAGGATATATCATCAGTGCTGGACTAAGCCAAGGTATCTGCTGTCAATGGCCCACACCCAGGACAGTAAAAGATATACAAAGATTTATATCTTTAGATTGTCCATATGGGGCCATTTTCAGCAGCATCAAGTGGTTTCCAATTGATGAGAACTCCAACCAGAAGTAGGGCAGCAGGATGGATCATCCTGGATCATCAGAAGGGGTCAAAATTACTGGTATAGAGAATGGTAGAGAGTGGTATATATCCTGGTAGAGAGCGTGAAAGGGATAGAGAGAAACACAGATTATTAGGTATGCATACTGTCACATAATGGTTAAGGACAATGTAAATTGTGTGCAGAGTGCAAGCAAGGACTCTTCCAAGACTAGCTATGACAGAATAATTAAAAGGGAGAGCCAGAAGGCAACACAGACATGAGGGCACCCTGGGACATAAAGCAGTCAGCCACTGCACCATCAACAAACCTGAGTGAACGTGTGAGAGTGGGGGGGCGACAGCATCCAAACATCCCAGTTCACCACAACACTCTATGCCTGTGAACCCTCCAGACCTGCTCCTTCACCTAAGAAAAAACTATTCACAAAAGGCTTGACTAAACAAATATGTTTTCAGCCTAGACTTAAACACTGAGACTGTGTCTGAGCCCCGAACACTAAGTGGAAGGCTGTTCCATAACTGTGGGGCTTTGTAAGAGAAAGCTCTACCCCCTGCTGCAGCCTTCACTATTCTAGATACCAATGAATAGCCTGCACCTTTTGATTGAAGTAGACATAGCGGATCATAAAAGACCAGAAGTTCGCTCAGGTACTGTGGCACGAGACCATTCATTGCTTTATAGGTCAATAGTAGTCTCTTATAATCAATGCAAAATTTGATTGGGAGCCAATGCAGTGTGAATAAGATAGGGGTGATGTGGTCATATCTTCTGGTTCTAGTAAGGACTCTCGCTGCTGCATTCCGTACTAACTGGAGCTTGTTTATGCATCTACTGGAACATCCAGACAGTAAGGCATTACAATAATCCAACCTAGAGATAACAAAAGCATGCCCCTGAGAGCTGCCGCTGTCACCCCTCTGTCTCCTGTGGGTGCCGCTATCCCTCACTTAGTCACAAGTGGACGACACCACCCTCACTTATCCTCACCATCCACCCTCCCTGCACATGTTGAGATTTCTGCATTTTCTTCCTCACACTGTAAATAAAGAGCACGTTCCCCCTAACGTCGGTCTCTGGGTGCTTGTGTGCTGTGTTTAGAGGGCTCGCTCGTCACACCATATATAAAGTATATATAAAAAAGCAGTGGGCCTACAACAGAACCTTGCAGAACACCAAACTTTTCATTCGTATTTGTAGAGAAGTCACCATTTACATCTAAGAACTGATAATAATCAGTCAGATAAGTCCTGAGCCAGGAGATGGCCGTTCCCCAACAACATTTTCTAGTCTATCAAGGAGAATAGTATGATCAGTGATGTCAAAAGCTGCACTAAGGTCAAGCAACACAAGCAAAGAGGCACAACCCTGATCAGAGGCCAGTAGTTGGTCATTTACCACTTTAACCAGAGCTGTCTCTGTTCTATGATGAGGCCTAAATCCTGACTGATACATTTCTGATAGACTGATAGAATGTTATTTCTATGTAGGTGTGAGCATAGCTGTTGTTCTATAACATTTTCTAGGACCTTGGAGATAAAGAGGAGGTTTGATATTGGCCTATAGGACAGCTGACAGGGGTCGATGTCAGGTTTTTTAATCATTGGTTTGATAACTGCTAGTTTAAAAGATTTAGGTACATAGCCAGTGCTAAGGGAAGAATTGATTATTTTTTAGAAGATATTCAATTGCTTCTGGTTGTATCTGTTTGAAGAAATGTATATGTTAGGAATCCAGTAAACAGGTTGATGATTTTGATGAGGAAATTAGTGAAATTAGTTCAGTCTCTTGAAAGGGAGTAAAACATTCTAATCGCTGAGCTGATGTGGTTATATTGATATCTACAGGGTTAGTTAACAAATTGTCTGGCTTTAAATTGATAGTCTGAATTTTTTGCCTAATATTTTCAATTTTGTTGTTTAAAAAAGTCATCATTACTACATATTGATAGTGTGCATGCTTCTGTGTTGGTCTTATTCCTAGTTAACTTTGCTACAGTATTAAATAAGAATCTAGGATTATTTTTGTTATGTTCTATTGGGGTGGAGAGATACACTGATCTAGCAGCGCTAAGAGTTTTCTATAGCTCAGGAAGTTCTCCTTCCATGCTGTTTGGAATACTGATTTAGTTTGATGCTATTTATACTTTTAACACGGCAGTGTGTCTGAAGTGCATATATTATGACTAAGGCACATTTCAAATTAGATGAGGTAATGAGCTGAGATAGCTTCAGACTGGAGCTTATAGAATATTTTAACCACAAAATGTGTACTCATATTTGATAATGTTTAATCTTCATTGTTATAGATGTATGGAACCAGTATAGTGCAAAATGTGTCATTGTACCCAGTATCTCAGTAAAAGGCTTGCTGACTAGAGCTATGTGCATGGAACAGGAAGTGTATGCTGAGAAACTGAGGCCTAAAAATTACCTATATGACCTTACATACGCATGGGAATCCTGAAAGTGGGTAAAGTGGGAAACAGGAACATGCTGTAAATTTAAGTGAGTAAGGCTTCCTTGAACAATAAGATAAGCATATGGGGTAACCTGGTGTCTTGTTAAAAAACAGGATACACATGTATGAGAGTATGTGTCTTGTTAAAAACAGGATGTGGAAGAGGTTTCAGGTAAAGGTATATAAGAATGCCCTTCTGAAGAGTTGGGCAGCTTTTGTCTGCAGACAACTGCTCGGCTTTATTTTCTGAAAGAATAAAGTCTAATGGCGTCAACACCCAGGCCCTCCAGAGTGATCTTTGAGCTGCACGAATGGCCACAACAAACTGTGACTATATTTTCTATACAATTAATCTGAATGTTAGTATTAAATCAAGAGTGTGACCACCACTATGAGCGGGTCCTATTACATTCTGATTAACCCCAACTGAATCTAGAATGGACACAACTGCTGTTCTCAGAGGGTCTTCTGGATTATCAAAATGAATATTAAAGTTTCCAGCAATTAATGCTTTGTCTAAAGAAACAACCAGGTTAGAGATGAAATCTGCAGATTCACAAAGGAATTCCGAATATGGCCCTAATAATAATTAGTGGAATCACCTGAGTAGGCTTATTTTTAGTGGCTATGTATGTTAGTATAAAGAACTTCAAATGCGTTGAATTTGTGACTAGGTTTTTGCGTGACGCCTAGATTATCATTATAAATGACTGTGACACCTGCTCCTCTGCCAGTTAGACGGGGATGATGTATGTAACTGCATCTGGGAGGACTAGCTTCATTTAATGCTACATACTCATTTGGTTTAATCCACGTTTCTGTTAAACACAACTCCTGATCAGTAATAGTTTCATTAACAATAAGCACTTTAGACGTAAGAGATCTAATATTTAACAGTCCTAGCGTGAAAGGTGCTTGCTGTGCATTCAGTATGAATTTTTTTTATGTTAATTGGGTTAGTAAAACAAAATTTCTGACTATTTCTACATGTTGTTTAACTTTGTTTAACTGTGATGCCTTCCTCCCCTCTACCAGCTACCAGCTATATGAGAGTGATGTTTATAACTGTATCCAGGAGGACTAACTTCATTTAATTTATAGGGTAGAGAAATAAAGGATCTGCTCATGTTCTGTAGTACTTTCCATCTTGGAATGGATTGTACTGTCCAGGTTGATGTTACTGTGTGAATACAATTTTATCTAAAAAAAATGGTTCATTTAACAAGGTTTCAAGCACCTGAATGACTGAAACATAAACGAAGACCACTTTATGAGCCTGTTGAGAAAGATATTCTGTAGGTTCAGTTACAGTAAAATGTTGTTTGAAATACAGATTTTTTTTCTATAGTGAGTAGAAAAATTATTTATTAGTGCATTTGTCAGAGACAGTGCATATTAATAAAGAGTACCAATTAATTTAGAGTTAGCCCAAAGGACTAATTTTCATTGTTTGTCCTCAGCCAGGTCTTATGGCATCTTGCCAGAGACAGGACTCCAGTAGATGCTTCAGGACAGAGTCCATAGTGTGGGTGGTGGTTGGGCATGAACACAGACCCAAGCACCACCCACACCATGAACCCTGTCCTGAAGCATCTACTGGAGACCACCCGCCATCCACACGGGTCACCCAGGAGTTGGCGCTAGAGCTCCGCACCGCCATTGTATGGCCGCCGCCTCCCCGACCCCTGCCAATACACCCAGCGCTTCCTTGCCAAGATGAGGGTGGCTATATATATCTATATACATACACACACACACCGTCCACTTTAATAGGATCTCCTGTACACCTGCTCATTTATGCAGTTATCCACTCAGCCAATCATTTGGCAGCAGCACAATGCATAAAATCATGCAGATACAGGTCAAGAGCTTCAGTTAATGTCCACATCAAACATCATAATGAAGAAAAAGTGTGATCTCTTTGCTGATCTCCTGCGATTTTCACACACAGCAGTCTTTAGAGTTTACACAGAATGGTGCCAAAAACAAAAACATTGAGTGAGCGACTGGTCTGTGTGTGGAAATGCCTTGTTGATGAGAGAGCTCAAAAGAAAATGGCCAGACTGGTTCAAGATGCCAGGAAGGATATAGTAACTCATATAATCATGCTTTACAATGCACAAAACATTGAACCTTGTGGTGGATGGGCTACAACAGCAGAAGACCACATCATGTTCCACTCGTCAGCCAAGAACAAGAATCTGAGGCCTTTCATGGGCACAGACTCATCGAAACTGGACAATGG
>CM040482.1:944556-959572 GCA_022758105.1 Pangasianodon gigas | reverse complement strand
TTGAGGAATGTGTAAAAGACATTAGAAACTGGATGTTTATTAACTTTCTCTTACTTAATTCTGACAAGACAGAAGTACTTGTACTAGGACCACATGCAGCTAGAAGTAAGCTTTCTGATTACATAATAACTCTGGATGGCCTTTCTGTTTCATCATGTGCAGCAGTAAAAGACCTTGGTGTGATTATTGACTCTAGTCTATCTTTTGAAGCTCATGTAGATAATATAACTAGGATCGCTTTCGTTCATCTCAGAAATATTGCTAAAATAAGAAATATATTGTCACTACACAATGCAGAAAAATTAGTTCATACTTTTGTTACCTCTAGGTTGGATTATTGTAATGCCTTACTGTCTGGATGTTCCAGTAGATGCATAAACAAGCTCCAGTTAGTCCAGAATGCAGCAGCAAGAGTCCTTACTAGAATCAGGAGATATGACCACATCACCCCTATCTTATCCACACTGCATTGGCTCCCAATCAAATTTCGTATTGATTATAAAATACTACTATTGACCTATAAAGCACTGAATGGTCTCGCGCCAGAGTACCTGAGCGAATTTCTGGTCTTTTGTGATCCGCCACGCCTACTTAGATTAAAAGCTGCAGGCTATTTGTTCGTACCTCGAATAGTGAAGGCTACAGCTGGGGTAGAGCTTTTCTTACAAAGCCCCACAGTTATGGAACAGCCTTCCACTTAGTGTTCGGGGCTCAGACACAGTCTCAGTGTTTAAGTCTAGGCTGAAAACATATTTGTTTAGTCAAGCCTTTTGTGGATAGTTTTTTCTTAGGTACAGGGGCAGGTCTGGAGGGTTCACAGGCATAGAGTGTTGTGGTGAACTGGAATGTTTGGATGCTGTCGCCCCGCCACGCTCACACATTCACTCAGGTTTGTCAACGGTGGAGTGTCTGGCTGCCTTATGTCCCAGGGTGCCCTCATGTCTGTGTTAGCTTCTGCCTCTCCCTTTTAGTTACGCTGTCATAGCTAGTCTTGCCGGAGTCCCTGCTTGCACTCTGCACGCAAAGTACATTGTCCTTAGCCATTAGAGGACAAAAGCTTTGTGGTTCCACCTGGGGGCTGTGGAGATGGCTTGGGGATCTCATATGAGGAGCTGTACTGTAATGGCTTGGGACTGCGATTGCTGTAGTGGCTTTGGGGCTGCAGTTGCCACGGGCACTTTTGTACTCAGGACTCCATCAGTGGACAGTGGATAGATTTTAACGAACCAGACTTCTTGCAAAAACTGTGATGAATTTACTGGTTGTACAATTGCACTATTTGTCCTTATAGTACACAATAATAGAAGGGATTTATTTATAATCACACTATCCGTTGCACCCAGATGAGGATGGGTTCCCTTTTGAGCCTGGTTCCTCTCAAGGTTTCTTCCTCATATCATCTCAGGGAGTTTTTCCTTGCCACCGTAAATTCACATATTTACAATATATTTTTTGCGAATCCATTTATTTCTGTAAAGCTGCTTTGTGACAATGTCCATTGCTATACAAATAAAATTTAATTGAAAATTGAATTGAATCTCTGCTGCAGACAGGAAGCTACCACGCATGCTGGAGAACGACTCCCACCCCATCCATGAGACTCTGGTGGCACTGGGCAGCTCCTTCAGTGACAGGCTGCTCCACCCCAAGTGTGTGAAGGAGCGGTATCGCAGGTCCTTCCTCCCTGCTGCTGTGAGACTGTACAACCAGCACTGCTCCCAGCAAACCCCACCACTAAATTGGACAATAAATTTCTGGTACTAATTAGACAGTAAATCGTTGGTAACCCCCATCTCACGGGAACAGTGCAATAATGCAGGGTCACTTTACTGTTGTGTGTTTGTGTTTTTGTGCATTCTTGGTGTGTCTCTTTTATATTTTTATACTTTTATACTCAGATTGTATATAATTACTATTATAAGTATTATGTCTCCTGTCCTTTGCTGCTGTAACAATGCAAATTTCCCAATTGGGGGATGAATAAAGGATTATCTTATCTTATCTTATCAATAGTGCAATGACATCATAATTAAAGTAAAAAATAATATAACATAATGTAAAAACATTAGATTAATGCAAGGTAATAATTTAAATAATGAATAATGTTTTAACACACATTTAGAATATAATAATAATAACAATAATAATAAATATTTAATAATAAATGTTACTTCTATTATTATTATAAAGAGTAATTATTAATTAAAGAACTGTAATTTACCGAGTTACCCCAAAGGATTAAATTTCATTGTTTGTCCTCAGCCAGATCTTATAAAGCACCCTAAAATAGCTTGCTTAACATTGCCTAAACCAGTGTAACAAAATTGCACACACTGCTGGAATTAGGAAACTTCCACAAATGGGTCATCAGCCTATGTCTAAACTGAAATACCTCATACAAATGGGTCTTCATCACAATTTCTATCCCTCAAATTTTTCTTACCAAATATTTCTGCTTGTTCTAATCCTGTCAGACAGTGCCGTGACTGTCAGGTATACTAATCACCAGGACGGCAATCAATAAGGCTTATTTGTGTGTGAGCCCATTTGAGTAGTTTTGTACAAACCACCAAAATGAGCTCATATACAAATAAGCCTTATTGAGAGAGATTCATGTGCTGGGAAGACACAATGGTGTTGTTTGTCAAGGCACAGTTAGACTTCTTTACAAATAACACAACACCTCATTAACAAGTATACATTTAGCAAGCACACACTTTGCAATCAAGTACAGCGGTTTTTCACATCTTTCTCTTTCTCAGAATTGAGGGCCAGAGTTCACACAGGGTATGAGAAAAGGCATGATGTAACAGACGCACACTGAGTTGCTGAGTTTAGCCCATTTGTTCAGACAGAAAGAGAAGACCAAATTTTTTTGGTTCTAACAAAGTTTTTAAAAGATGTGAATAATCTGAAAGAACAATGACTACGAATTACTTTATTTATAGTTGTATTGCATGTAATAATAATTTCAGTTATCATTAACATTAATGACTCAGATTTTTTTCAAACATAACTACCACAACACCTCATTAACAAGTATGGTTTTCTCTGATCGAAACTAGTATTTCAGGAATTTACACCCTGTGCCATTTCTCTGTAACATCACAAGCTGCATTTTTTTGTATTATTAACATTAGGAGAGAGATAAAAGAGAGACTAGTGAGGAAACAACTGTTTATAACTTCTGATTATAGATTTAACTTGTTTTGCAGAGGTTTCACAACATTAAATGTAACTATAAATGGATGAATAATTGTAATTATTGGCAAATTGAGGTAGTATAAGAGTGTAATGACAAGTCACTGGAGTGGGGATCCATTTGCAGCTTTTAATAAAAGGTAGACACAGTTGTACAGGCGTGGTCGAGCAACAGCAAACAGGGTAATCAGAGGCGAGACAAAGGCAGAGTGATCAGACAGGCGAATGGTCAGGGCAGGCAGCAAACAAACACGAAACGAGAGAAAACAGTCCAGGGTCAAACACAGTAATCCAATAAAGAAGGTAGTAACGCTCAGAAATGTCAGCCAGGGCAAAACAAGACTTGGGAGAAGTCAATACTCGGGTGATGGTGACCTCTGGTGACGATCAGGGGGAACCACCGAGGCCGGATTCGTTACAGAGCCCCCTCCCTGCGAGCGGCTCCTGACGTGAGAAGGCAAATGACGCCGGGGTCTTCCACGAGGACGAGGGGCCGGTTTACCCGGATGGGTCCTGTGAAAGTCAGTGGTGAGTGATGGGTCAAGTATGTCCTTGGCATCGACCCAGGACCTCTCCTCTGGTCCATACCCCTCCCAGTCCACGAGATACTGCAGAATTCCCCCCCCGGCGCAGAGAGTTTAAGATCTCCTGAACCTGATATGCCTCCTCACCATCGACGATGAGAGGAGGGGGTCCCTGGTTCCGGGCCTCCTCTAGGTCACCAGCCCTTCTCGGAACACCAGCGGCCTTGAGCAGAGAGACATGAAAAGTGGGTGAGATACTATATTGTGGAGGTAGAGCCAAACGGTAAGAAACAGGGGTTATTTGTCTAATGACTTTGAATGGACCCACGTACCTGGGACTGAGTTTTCGGCAGGGTAGTCGGGGGCGAAGATCTTGAGTGGAGAGCCAGACCCACGATCCCGGGACATACTCAGGGTTGAGACGTCGGTGGCGATCTGCTTGTTCCTTCTGTCACCTGATGGCGCGTTGGAGATGAGTATGGGCCTCGTTCCAGGTAGCTTCACTTCTCCTGAGCCAGTCATTGACTGCGGGTAGGTCTGTGGGCTCCCCAGACCAGGGAAAGAGAGGTGGCTGGAATCCAAGCATGCATTGGAAGGGTGTAAGTCCGGTGGATGGTTTGCACAGGGAATTTTGGGCATATTCTGCCCAAAACAGATATCTGCTCCAATCCGCCTGGTTGCAGTGACAGTAGGATCTTAGGAAGCGAGTGATTTCTTGAATGAGGCGTTCAGTTTGCCCATTGGATTCAGTATGGTAGCCGGAGGTAAGACTTATGTTGATGTCGAGGTGTTTGAAGAAAGCTGCCCATACTCGTGAAGTGAACTGAGGACCTCTGTCCGAGACAATATCTTGTCCATAGAAGCAGAACACATAACTGCACAGAGTCTCTGCTGTTTCTAGGTAGTCTGGGTAATGGTATCAGGCAACAGGACTTAGAGAAGCGATCGATGACGGTAAGGATGGTGGTATTGCCTCTGGAGTTGGGAAGGTCGGGGATAAAAAATCGATGGCAATGTGGGACCAGGGTCTCCGAGGAACAGGTAGAGGCTGGAGCAAAACCGCAGGTACCTGTTTCGAGGACTTGGTGGTGTTGCAGATAACACAGCTCTTGATGTATGCAATGGTGTCAGTGTGAAGTGAGGGCCACCAGAATTTGTTGGTGAGAAGTTGGATGGATGCAGTTATTCCAGAGTGTCCAGAGCTGGGGAGGTAATGAACCTGTTGAATAACTCGGTTCCTCAAGGGAAGAGGTACAAAGGTCCTGTTAGGTGGACACGCTGCAGATATAGGATCCATGCCCTGAGCCTCCGCAATTTCGGTCATGACGTCCCACTGCATGGGTGCCACAATGAAGTTGGAAGGTAAGATGGGATCAGGTGAAAGGGGTTGGTATGCTGACTCAAACTGACGAGAAAGCACATCTACTTTGGTGTTTTTGGAACCTGGGTGGTAAGTTACTGTGAACTG
This sequence comes from Pangasianodon gigas, assembly GCA_022758105.1. Lineage (NCBI taxonomy): Eukaryota > Metazoa > Chordata > Actinopteri > Siluriformes > Pangasiidae > Pangasianodon > Pangasianodon gigas. The sequence continues at coordinate 954,379 of CM040482.1, read as the reverse complement.
AAACTGTGTGAAGAATAGAGCCCACCTGTCCTGTCTGTGATTGAGTCTCTTTGCAGTGCGGAGATATTCCAGATTGCAATGGTCAGTGATGATGGTCAAGCCAATGTCTCCTCAAAGGCCGCCTTCATAATTTCGTAATTTCGTTTAGACCTCTATAATCAATACAAGGCCGAAGACTCCCATCTCTCTTTTTGACAAAGAAGAATCCGGCAGACGCATGAGACGTAGACGGTACGATGAAGCCCTTGGCTAGTTCCTCCTCAATGTAGGCCTTCATAGATTCAGTCTCTGTTTGTGAAAGAGGAAAGATTCTGCTTTTGGGCGGTGTGGTACCGGGGAGCAGCTCGATGGCACAGTCGCTGGGTCGCTGGGTCGATGTGGGGGTAGTTGGGTAGCACTGGACCTGCTGAATGCTTCAGCTAAATCAGCATACTCCGCGGGTAGATTAACTGAGTGCAAGGGGTCCAACTCGACAGTAGCTGTTTCGAGCAACGTCGGCTCCAGAGTCTGAAGACACTGTGCAAAACACTTGGCCGACCAGTGAGTGATTTGACCCTCAGTCCATGAGATCTGTGGCTCGTGAAGCTGAAGCCAGGGAAGTCCAAGAATAATCGGATTATTGGGAGCTTGTATGATGTAGAAATGGATGATTTCTGAGTGCATGGCGCCAGTAGTCAGGCAGATGTCACTGGTGGTGTACTGGACCTGGCCGGCGCCCAGAGGTCTCCCGTCTAACACTGCCACTGCCAAAGGAGATTTACAGGGTATGAGAGGAAAGTCATGAATTCTAGTGAGGTCAGCATCAATAAAATTTCCTGCCACTCCAGAATCAATTAGAGCCATTGTCTCTATCACCCCATCACTAGAGACTAGTTTAACAGGTACTTTGATACACTTAGAAGCATGAGATGATTGACTTACCACAGAGGGAGCGTGTTGCTTAGGTCTTGTGGGGCAGGAGACTTTCATATGACTGGCTTGGCCGCAGTAGAGACAGAGGTTTCTGCAATAACGACGATCTCTCTCCTCTGGAGAGATTCGAGTGTGTCCCACTTGCATTGCCTCTTGTTTGGGCACTAACGGAGGGCTCAGTGAACGGAACTTTGAACCCCTGCTGGGTCTCCTAGAGCGAATCAGATTGTCGATGCGAATGGCAAGATTAATCAGTTGATCCAAGGTTTTTCCCTCATCTCGACAAGCGAGCTCAGCCTGTAGCTCCAGATTCAGACCCTTGCGAAAAAGCAGTTTTAAGGGATCATCAGACCATCCAGTTTGTGCAGCCGGTGTGTGAAATGTCAAGGCAAACTCCGCTGCCATTTTTTCCCCCTGCCGCAGCGTGAGAATCTGTTCGCCGGCTCCATCATCTCCCTTGGGGAGATCAAACACCTCTCGGAAGCGCTGCAGAAAAGCCTCAAACGAGGGAAAAGCTGGTTGAATAAAATTCCACACGGCGGTGGCCCAGTCTAGTGCTTTGCCAGTCAGGAGAGAGCATACAAAAGCGATGCGACTTTCCTCTGTGGGGTATAACGCCGGTTTTTGCAAAACAAAGAAGGAGCATTGAAGCAAAAAACCCTTACATTTAGCTGGTGTGCCGTCAAATTTCCCCGGGTAAACTAAGCGAGGGCTGGCCATGGAATGACTCGGAGGAGGTGCTTGGGGTGCTGGGTCTAATGGCGGCGAGGCAGACTCAGATAAAGGTAGCCATAGCGCTTGCAAAGTTTTTACTAAATCCTCCGTGAGGGACGTGAGGCGTGCTAGCTGTTGTTGATGAGCGGCTAGCACGTTCGCCTGGGCAGAGGCCTCGGTAGAGAGTCTGTAGACCGCTGCTGGATCGAGATTTGGCGAAGTATTCTGTAATGACGAGAATACGCAAGGGGTGATGGGAAATGGAGTTTTAGAGGGAGAAGTCAATACTCGGGTGATGGTGACCTCTGGTGACGATCAGGGGGAACCACCGAGGCCGAATTCGTTACAAAGAGGAATAAAACACATGAGGCCATGCTGCTATAGAAAATCATCAACTTCATGCTGATAACTATAACTTTATTTCATCACACAACCCTGTCATGGATTATTTTCCCATATCAACACCATGTTCTATTCCTTACTAATGGTACTTGATTATGGCTACATTATTGAAATACAAAATAATTACAAATGAATTAATTGCCCTACCTGGCAATTACTTGCTATTTTATTAAATTATTGCATTTTTTATGCATCTGCATCAAGCCATGGCCTAATAACCTGCTCATAATTTTTAACAAGTTGTAGCATGCACACACATCACTACACCAAACTAACAGTTTTTACATAAGAAACATTTGTCTTTACATTCATACTCGGTCACTCCTACTCTGTGGTTAATTATTTTCAATAATTACCCTGGGGGCCCCAGTGCTCAGTGTGGTGGTGTTGGAGATGCTGTTACTGATCCGGACTGACTGAGGTCTCCAAGTCAGGAAGTCCAGGATCCAGTTGCAGAGGGAGGTGTTCAGGCCCAGCAGGTTCAGCTTTCCAATCAGGTACTGAGGAATGATTGTGTTGAATGCTGAACTGAAGTCTATGAACAGCATTCGAACATATGTGTCTTTTTTGTCCAGGTGGGTGAGGGCCAGATGGAGGGTGGTGGTAATGGTGTCATCCACTGAGCAGTTGGAACGATATGCGAATTGCAGGGGGTCCAGTGAGGGGGCAGCAGGGTCTTGATGTGCCTCATGACGAGTCTCTCAAAGCACTTCCTGATGATGGGTGTGAGTGCAATGGGACAGTAGTCATTGAGGCAGAACAATGAAGACTTCTTCGGCACGGGGACAATGGTGGTGGACTTGAAGCACTTTGGAATGATGATGGCAGTGAAAAGATGCCAGCTGGTCTATACATTCTCTGAGGAACTCTGCCAGGAATGTTGTCTGGTCCAGCAGCCTTCTGTGGGTTAACTCTGTGTAGAGTTTTCCTCACATCAGCCATTGTTAGACACAGCACCTAGTCATTGGGAGGAGGGGTGGTCTTCCTCGCCATCACGTCATTCTACGCCTTGAACCGAGCGTAGAAGTTGTTCAGCCCATCTGGAATTGAGACATCACTGTCACAGGCTGGCTATGTTGTCCCTTGGTTGGTGATGGCTTGGATGCCCTGCCACATGCACCATGTGTCGCCGCTGTCCTTGAAGTGGCTGTAGATTCTCTGTGCGTGTGCACGCTTTGCCTGTCTGATGGCCAGAGACAGGTTGGCCTTGTCACCTGCCACCTTGTCACCTGCTCTGAAGATGAAGTCTTGGGTCCTCAGCAGTGTACGCACCTCTGCAGTCATCCATGGCTTCTGGTGGGAGAGTGTGGTGATGACCTCATGGGGATGCCGTGTATTCCTCCAAGTTGGTGTAGTCGCCGTTGGTTGCAGCTTCCCTGAACATGTGGCAGCCAGTGTGCCTGAAACAGTCCTGAACAGCAGAGATGGCTACGGCTGGCCAGGTTTTCACCTGCTTCAGACCCAGTTTGGATCGTCTGATGAGCGGTCTGTTATGCTAATCCCAAAACTATCCCAAAGCAAGTGCATTGTTGACATCACTGTCTCCAAGGCCATCACCACATGCTCCAACCAGAAGCCATAGTTGAGGTGGGGGCGGGGCTCTGCCCGGTACACACCGGGGATGTTTGTGTAAACAAGATCCAGCATGTTAGCCCCTCTCATTGCAAAGTCCACATGCTGATGGAATTTAGGGAGCACTGACTTGAGATTTGCGTGGTTGAAATCTCCAGCAACAATAAACAGTCCATCAGGGTTTGAATTCTGCAGCTCGCTAATAGCCCCATACAGTTCACAGAGCACCTCCTTAGCATTAGCACTGGGGGGAATGTACACTCCAACTATGAGGACAGTGGTGAATTCCCGTGGTAAATAAAATGGTCTGCATCTAACAGTCACAAACTCCACCAGTGATGAGCAGTAACTAGAAATTAGCACCAATTTCTTGCACCATATACAACATTAGTCAGTGTTGTAAAAGTGGTCCACGTCTTGCTGGTTGTATTTCCTTTTGGCAGATCTGATTTTCCTTTTGAGATTTGCCCTGACAACACTGTAGGCTGCAATATCACCTGATCTGAACACTGTGTGCCCTGAGCAGAGCGCAGACCTCACTGGTCCTCACAGACAATTGCTTTAATCACGCATCACGACGTGATGCCTGACATCCTCTAAAATTTTATTAAAGTGCGGCACTGAAATGTTCCTATATTAAATGTAGAAATGTGTCTATAGAATTCATCAATCTTTGTGAAATTCAATATGTTAGCAGATCAAATGTTCAAATATATCACTGCAACATCGCACCGTTCATTCATTTAATGCAAATTATTCTTGGTTCTCTTTATAGAGAAAGCACTGGAAATACAAGGTACTTGTGAGCAATATAGGTGCTTTCCTGTAAATTTATTTAATCAGTCTCATAAAATTATCAGTCTCATTAGTTAATCAGTCTCCTAGAATATCGTCTTTTTAAGTAATTAAAATTACCAACCAAATTACCAGATAGGTCAAAATGATTAAAACCTCAATTTTAGTTGAGAACAGTAATAATCAATGATTTGGTTTCTGAAGGCTTAGTTCTTGAATAGTTGGCTTCTTGCAGTATTGAAGTAATAACCACAACCATGCAAAAAGATGTTCAATAATATAGAATTTATTGAAACAGAAAAGAATAAACAGCATTATTAACTATGGAACCTAATTCTAAGTGGGAATGACAAAGAAGTGTTGCATGTGAGAGAAAAATTGAAATATGCATTTCTTCAGTTGTGTTACAGGTTTGTACTGGGAGAAACATTTATATATAATAAAAATTATTGAATATAATTTAGTTAAATATTCAAGAATATTGAATATGCAGAAAGTGCTTCTTAAGTTTGATTTAAAAAAAAAAAAAGCTTGTTAGCTTTGAGCATAAAACAAAAGGATGCTTAATAAAAAAAAAATTACATTTATCTTAGAGGAGTTTCTTAGGACATTTTGACCTGAGATAAAAATGATGGAAAATTGTCCATAACAAGTGTCCAAACCAAAAGAAATGTGGTTTTAGTGGTTATATTATCACCATCTTTTATTCCCACTTTCATGTCTTCACACAAACCTGGCATTAGGAGAAACCCCTAGATGGAACTTTGGTCATTATTTACTTCTGCATTGTTTATAATGATAATTACTGAGATAAAGGTAAGATAGTTTGGCGATTCTAAAAGAAATTTTATAACTACAATGCTGGTACAATGGGACAGAGTAGGGAACAGAATATAAGGGTTGAGTACCTAGTATATTAAAAGCCTTTAATATTTTGCTCTTATCACTAATGCATGCTATCAGCAATGAATATCTGTCAGTAGCAATCCCCAGTGTTGTTCTCTGAGTCGCAGATGGCTGCCAGGCATCGGTTGTTCTCCTTCATTTGATCGATGAGTCTCAACATGTCTTTGTTGCAAAGAACCTCATTCCCTGTGATTTGCTCTGTGGCCTTCATCACATCCTCCATCACCCTCATCACAGGCTCCTGGAGGATGAATCTGCGAGTCTGATGTTCAGCCACGCTGACCCTCCCGCTCAGAACACCCAGGAGCTGGACAGCTCTTCTCACTTTCTCCTGGAAATCAGCTACAGACTTGATCTGCTTCTTCACCTTCTGGATTTCTTCACGTGTCTGCTTCAGCTTGTCATCTTTCTGACTGATGTCATGTTTGGTCTGGGAAATCTTGGACTCATAGTCAGATACTTTATGTTTGTATTTTTCCACTTCAGTCTCAGACTTTCTCACCTCTTCTTCAGCCACTCTGACAGCATGCTGTGCTTGATCAAGTTCAACTGCACCACCAATCACCATGGCAGAACCTGCACAGAGAAACAACAAATTAAATAGCCAGAAGTAACATTTACACATGAAGATTATGATAATTCAATTTTATTTTATTTGTATAGTGCTTTAAACAATGGACATTGTCACACAGCAGCTTTACAGAAATATATAAATTCCAGATATTTTCCTTGCGACGGTGTCAAGGGAAAAACTCCCTGAGACAACATGAGGAAGAAACCTTGAGAGGAACCAGATCATGCAATTCTAAAAAATTTCTGTATACTATATAGTCAAAAACTGTATACCATATAGTCAAAAAGTGCAACTGTGTAAACAGGAACTTATGAGCTTATGAGCAACTTAGCGGTATGAGCATCAGAGTCATTTCTGAATTCATTATACACAGTGTCAAAAATGTCTCCATACATAAGAACTATGTTTGCCAGCACCATGTCAGTTGTGCCTTTGACAGCCATAACTGTGGGGCTTTTTAAGAGAAAGCTCTGCCCCTTGTAGCCTTCACTAATCGATTTACCAACAAATAGCCTGCACTTTTTTTATTGAAGTAGGCTTGGCGGATCATAAAAGACCAAAAGTTCGCTCAGGTACTGTGGCGCGAGACCATTTAGTGCTTTATAGGTCAATAGTAGTATTTTATAATCAATGTGAAATTTGATTGGGAGCCAATGCAGTGTGGATAAGATAGGGGTGATGTGGTCATATCTTCTGGTTCTAGTAAGGATTCTCGCTGCTGCATTCTGGACTAACTGAAGCTTGTTTATGCTCCTACTGGAACATCCAGACAGTAAGGCATTACAATAATCCAACCTAGAGGTAACAAAAGCATGAACTAGTTTTTCTGCATCATGTAGTGACATTATATTTTTTAGCAATATTTCTGAGATGAATGAAGGCTATCCTAGTAATATTATCTACATGAGCTTCAAAAGATAGACTGGAGTCAATAATCACACCAAGGTCTTTTATTACTGCACATGATGTAACTGAAAGGCCATCCTTTCAAATACTAGAATACTATGTAATCAGAAAGTTTATTTCTAGCTGCATGTGGTCCTAATACTTCTGACTTGTAATGATAATATATGTAACAGTTCTGATATATTATTATGTTCATCTATATGCTGTAATTCTCACCTGCAATCCATCCAATGACTGGTATAGCAAACAGCCCCGCCCCAACACCTGTGACGATTTCAGCATTTTTTTTCCTGCTTTCCTGATCCTGAAGTGTCTGTTTTGTTGAATTCAGATTTGTCATGGCCTGCTCCAAAGCTCCCTGAGATTCTCTGAGTAACTTTTCATTAGATTCCTGCTCTGTTCTCAAGTTGTCTAAGGTTTGTTTTGTATCATTCATCTCACATTCGAGTTTTCCCTCATCTTGTATAAGTCTCTCTAAGCTTTCATCCAGACTCTTTAACCCTGAACTGGCCGTCTGTTCAGACCTCTGCAGGTGCTGATGAGCCTGCACTATCTGCTGTCTGATGTAGTCATAGTTGGAGCATTGCCCAGTAATAGGATGTACATCTGCCTTAATGAGGGCCTCATAGACGTCGTTCAGGGAGGAGATACCGTCTTTTAATGGAACAATAACAGCCTCAGCTGTGTCCTTCAGCACAACTCTGCAGATACAAACATAAATCACAGGCAAAAAAAGCTCACTGTTAAAATAAAACATGTTCAGACATAACATGAGTAAATTTTTCAACACAATTATTTCACTTTTAAATGCTATTTTTACCGTAATGAAATACACCGATCAGCCATAACATTAAAACCACCTGCCTAATATTGTGTAGGTTCCCTTGTGCCACCAAAACAGCTCTGACGCATTGAGGCATGGACTCCACAAGACCTCTGAAGGTGTGCTGTTGTATCTGGCACCAAGACGTTAGCAGCAGATCCTTTAAGTACTATAAGTTGCGAGGTGGGGCCTCCATGGATCAGACTTGTTTGTCCAGCACATCCCACAGATACTCGATTGGATCGAGATCTGGGGAATTTGGAGGCCAAATCAACACCTTGAACTCTTTGTCATGTTCCTCAAACCATTCCTGAACAGTTTTTGCAGTGTGGCAGGGAGCATTATCCTGCTGAAAGAGGCCACTGCCATTAGGGAATACTGTTGCCATGAAGGGGTGTACTTGGTCTGTAAAGTGTTTAGGTAGGTGGTACATGTCAAAGTAACATCTACATGAATGCCAGGACCCAAAGTTTCCCAGCAGAACGTTGCCCGGAGCATCACACTGCCTCCACCAGCTCGCCTTCTTCCCATAGTGCATCCTGGTGCCATCTCTTCCCCAGGTAAGTGATACACATGCGTCCAGCTGTCCATATGATGTAAAAGAAAATGTGATTCATCAGACCAGGCCACCTTCTTCCATTGCTCCATGGTCCAGTTCTGACACTCACGTACCCATTGTACGACCACTTTTGGTAGGTACTAACCACTGCATACCGGGAACACCCCACAAGACCTGTTGTTTTGGAGATGCTCTGACCCAGTCGTCTAGCCATCACAATTTGGCCCTTGTCAAAATTGGTCAGATACTTATACTTGCCCATTTCTCCTGCTTCCAACACATCAACTTCAAGAATTTACTGTTCATTTGCTCCCTAATATATCCCACCCTTGAGAGGTGCCAGTGTAATGAGATAATCAATGTTATTCACTTCACCTGTCAGTGGTTTTAATGTTATGGCTGATCGGTGTAAATTGCTGTTCTGTTCAGTACATGTGAATGCTTTTCAGCTTGGATGTTTTGAACTTACTCAGATGAATAGTTCTGGGCCATGTTCATCTGAAACAGGAAGCAACAATGTTTTTGAAAAAGCACAAGATCATCACACATCATTATAAAACTGTCCCTAAGCCTCATAACCTCTGCATCAATTTATGGTATAGGATCTTATTACTCACTGCATTAATCAAAGGAAATGATCTAAATGCAGACCACTGTGGGGCTTTACCACTCCTCCATTGCTGCAGTAATGCAATAATTAATAAGCAATATAAACATAGACGTTGACATATCAGCGCTTATTTGAAATGTGGTCAGGTGAATAACAGCTACTGTTCACCACAGTCGAACACAATTATGTACACACACAAAGGCCAATTCTAAAAATCCTAAAAAACACACACACAATCAAAGAAACAGAAGCACAAAAATCCAGACACCCTGTAGTACAGAGTAAATAAATAGCTAAAAGACCAGAATATCTAAATATCTAAATAAATATGCTCTTGAATACACATGCAACATCACCCAGTCACAGAAAACTCTGTCTTAATGGCTAACTGAATATTAAGAATGAAATCTTACCATCAATAGTAAGCTGTTTGTGGTCTTTCAGCTCAGTGAAGAGTTTTCTTTTTTTTTTAAAAGATGAACTCCTTTTAAACTGCTGTATCTGTGTGTGGGGCCAGGAGCTCAAAAGGGGAGGAGACTTCACAGGCTATAAATTTCACTGTGATTTTTGACTTTTCTTACCTGTGCTCCATTTGTGTTGACTGAGCTGACAGAGGACCTTTTCCACATCTTTACTGAAAACTACCAGGATATCAAGGTAGTACCTTTCATGTACACCTAAAACTTTACTTACTGCACTAGTATTTTGTTTATATTTTACTCTATCTCATTGAAATATCAGTAGCAAAATTTTTATAACCATAAAATATCATCAGTGTAAAGAGTTGATTGTTGTGTGTAAAAAATAGTCAGTTAGTTGTTGCATGAGCATATTATATACAACATAATATATTGTAATATACAGTCAGGTCCATAAATATTGGGACAGTGACACAGTTTTGGTAATTTTGCCTCTGTACACCACCACAGTGGATTTGAAATGAAGCAGTCAAGATGTGACTGAAGCGTAGACTTTCAGCTTTAATTCAAGGGGTTTAACAAAAATATTGCATTAACCGTTTAGGAATTACAGCCATTTTTTACAGAGTTC